>OMKP01001284.1:0-12566 GCA_900302375.1 Bathygadus melanobranchus
AGGGTTGGAGCGCTCCTCTAATAGGACATTGTACGTGTGTGCTGTATAATAATATGAATGTTCATATATACATATATATATTGAGGAGGTGGCTGGTCCATACATAAACCCTTGAAGGAAAGGACCTTTGAGCTGCTAGGGATTGCAACATAAGAGGATCAAACACTGAACCGATTTGGAGAAGGATAAGTTTCATGACAACATAACATAACAAGCTAAATAAAAATGTTGCGTGAAGCCAATAACCATGTTGTGTATGTCTTGCTGAATCAACGACGTGTCGCGTGTATCTTGTATGTTTCTGGTGATGGCGTTATGGTTATGATCTGCTCCAAAGCGTTCCGGCGACTTTCACGCCCTCTCGCGTCAACGCCGGTACATCACGCGTACGTCACCCGCGTCGTCACTCCTTACGTTGCCGGACGCAGCCAATAGCAGCCGCGCTCCGACCTACGTAGTCGCTGGTTGGACCAGTGAGATTACCTCGCCGACGGGTTGCTAGGATACGCGTCGTGTCCATGTTGCCGAGGCGCACGGAAGACCCAGAAGCGCGTCGAACACGCCAGTAGAACTTAGTGAAGTCGTCGCCGGGAATGGTGAAGCTGAGGGCAAGGTGTCTGCTTCTGGGTGCGTTGCGGTGCCGGTCCAGTGGTGCTGGTGCTGCTCATCTGTCTCTCAGGAGCTCCCCGATGGGGAGTATTACAGTAGTCGTGTAAACGATGGGCCTATCGGTATTGTTCATTATCGGACATTGCATGGGCGTAGTGCAACATACTTAAAAAAAAGAAGAAAAAGTTGTAGAGCTCAATCTTTAGGCTGCATCATGTTTGTTTTGTCTGTCTGTTAATGAAATGGACGAATCCCACGAATCCGTTTCTTTCCTCCTGGCGCATCGTTGCTTTAGGTGTTTAGCTCGACCCTCACAATGGATTAGTAATCTGTAAAGTGTCCAGATGCCTGGGTGAATAGGCTTAATGAAGATAAAAGATGATTATACACTCCTACACGTTCAACCATTTCAACATCCAATCATTTAACCTTAACCACAGACATACACACTCATACTGTCTCTCTCAGTGGTTCCTCAGACTAGTTTGTCACTGTGCTGTGTGTTTGTGTGCAGGCGACCCGGCAGTGGGTAAGAGTGCCCTGTCTCAGATGTTCAGCAGCGATGGGGCACACTTCCACAAGAACTACAGTATGGTGAGCCAGGACAATGTTGGACAATTTACATGTTAACTCTACACTCAGAGAAAAGAACATGTCAAATTAAATATGGGTTAAAGTTCTGCTATTCTGATCCATTGTTTTGACTGCTAGGAAATTAATGCAAGCCGAGTATTTTCACAATAACAACTAATTATTTAATTAGAGTTGACACGTTGTTGTTGACACAATATGACACGTTTATTCAAAATGATACCGGTCATTAAGGAGCGTCAAACCCAGGACCATTACTAACCCAGTGGTTCTCAACTGGTCTAGCCTCAGGACTCTCATTCGTCATGAAGTCATGACCCAAAAATAAACTAAATGTATTTACCAATATTGCAGTAATCAACAAGGTCTTCATGTACTGTAAAAAACACAGAGCAAACAAAAAGCTGCAAGAATTGGAGCTAAACTCAATGAAATAATAAGACATTGAAACATGAATTAATATTGAAACATTAGTTCATTCATGGCCTTCTTTCTAAAGATTATGGTTTGGCATGTGCTCTGTGACCCACTGAAAAGGCACTCCTGACCCACCAGTTGAGAACCACTAATGTAGTGGGAGTTGTAGAGGGGTAGTTATACGTACAGCATGTATACAGAAATATGATTACCTCATCTCAAGACATTACCTCAAGAGGTGATGTTTGACTGATAGAAACCCAAGCCTTTTCTATCTATCGATTTTTGAAAGCCCATTTCCAAACTGTTTCAAAGGTCGACTTCCCAAATGGTTCTTTATAACAAACCGTCTGGCGGGTCAGGTTAGGCATCCTGACCATCACCTGGCCTAACCCTGTCCTATTGGCTAACAGTTAACGGCCACTTATTACCTTCACGTCAATGGGTCAAGAGCGATATTTATTTCAGTGTTCAGATTACCATCCCCCCCCCCACCACCCCACGAATGCCCATGTGCAACAATATTGACCAATTGAACATTTTCATGTTTCGCACACATAAACAGGTCTTGATATACATGCTAATGTACTAGCATCACAGGTCAGTTGGATGGAGGCAGAAGCTGTCAAAGCTATGGTCCACTATATCACACAATGGATATGTTCTTCAGAACGGGTTGAGGTCATCGTCCTATGTTTAGAAATGAAGTGGGCAGAGGGAGGGAGGAGGAAGAGGGAGGAGAGCTAGGCGGGAGGTTCATGTTGTAATGATTGTCCACCGCCACTAGTAGGCAGTGTTTCGCTAAGAGTGGTTTATCACCATAGGCTGGTCACTACCTTAGATTCAAGCTTGTCTGTGTATACTATGTGTGTGTGCGCGCATGTGCATAATTATGCATGCACACATTAAGTTCCCAACTCCCCAGGGCTCCTCTGTTGAGCTCCCTAAGCTGTCATGTGAAGAGTGGTCAGAACCATGCTTTGGTTAACTTAACGCAAATTGTCGCATTGTGTGGCGCACGTTCGACCATGTGATCGGACCATCGATGTTCGGTTTCCACTGGCAGACTCGGGATATGGTTAATTTCCTGGTTTTAAGCGCAAAGTGGACAGCGTTGTAACCTCCCACAAGCAGCAACTACAGAGGCTGTGGCACATTACCAGGTGTATTAACCGCGGAGGCCTACCGGTGGGGCCGCACCGTGAAACCACCACTGACGCCTCCTGTGTTCTGAAGGTTCTGAAGGTTAGACGGACCTTCCTGTGCTCTTATTCAGCTCACGGCCGGCTTGGAAATGTCAGCCGGCCCGTTAGCCGTATCCCAGCCTATCTGCTGCTAATAGCTGCTCATTGACATTCTGCAGACAGACCTCATGCATCTCTCCCCCTCATAAAACCACGCCTAGCCAGGACTGCAGTGCGCGAGCGCGTGTGCGTGCATACGTACGTGCGCGAGTGTGTCCGTTGCGAGTCCCTCCACCTGCACAGCAAAAGCTGTGGTTTTGCAGTCTTATCGCTGGTGTTGGTGGTCGTATATCTGCTGAGATCAAAGCACGTTTGTTGCTGATTGGCTGTGGGACACACGCTCTCGGGGGGCCATGGCAGGCGTTTAAAATCACATTCAACCCAAAATGAATCCTAAATCAAATCATATCTCAAACTCACAATCCTTCCATTCCTCCACATGCACCTCTTTGGGTTTAAACAAACAATTCAACTCTGGGGGTGGCACTAGCTCAGGAGGTAGAGACGGTTGTCTGGCAACCGGAAGGTTGCTGGTTCGATCCTCGGCTCCGCTTAGGTAATTGCCGAGGTGTTCCTGAGCAAGACACCGAACCCTAACTGCTCCTGACGAGCTGGTTGTTGCCTTGCATGGTTGACACCACCGTCGGTGTATGAAAGGGTGAATGTGATGCAATGTGAAGTGCTTTGGATAAAAGCGCTATATAAATAATCCATTTACCATTTAGGTTTGTGGGAGAGCATCCTCTATGATCGAATACATCTGTGTTATCTGGACATGCGTCTGCTTGCAAAGCATGCAACTGGTGTGCTGTGCTACTGCAGAAAGACACTCCAACGCTAACCCTGTCCGGTGTGATCTGGGGTTGGGGTGTAGGGCAGAGTTTGTAAATCTGTGTTCTCCAGCGAGCTTGAGAGTGAGGAGGAATGATGTATGGACTGCGATGTAGCCGCTAGTTATGCGGTCAATGAAGCTGCTTCCAAGCTAGCCATGCTGCTAATTCCTGCTGCCTGAGTCCAGTCACAGAGCGATACATCAGCCTCGCACTGGAGCTAACCGACTGTGGAGGTTTTATACGACGGCCGCGCCTCTCCACCCCTCCGCTGTCGGCTCCTCTCCACTTTCTTTTTCTCCTCTTCTCAGCCTCGTCTCACCCACGCTTCTCCTTTTCAATCTGATTTTATTATTTTATAGTCTTATACTGTTAATATGTGCTATTTGTATTTGACATACTCTCATGATGAAAATGCAAGTTGTTGGTTGATATTTAGGGACATAATTTCTACTTGTAGAAATGATGTCCCTAAATATCAACCAACAACTTGCACAGGATATTTATGCTGTAGTGGAGGATTATTTTGAGTATTTCCGTGTCCTTCCATGGTACGGCCATATAGACAGCTCTGTATACAACACCTGTCTCTCTCTCGCTCTCTCTCTCTCTCTCGTTGACTAATAAATCAACAAGATGATGATGTTGGTACCCGTAGCGCTAGCCGTAGCGCTAGAAAGGCGGCAGGAACAGCGGTGGGCTTTTATTTACGGCCGTGTCCGTTCAGATGAATAATTACAGCGGAGGTTCTTGCCAAGTTAACGTCATGCTAAATGATAGCATGCTAACGGCTCTGTGTTTTCTCTTGGTTTAATTAGACGACGGGAGTGGAGCTGCACACTAAGTGTGTCAACATCCCAGAGACCACAGACAGCGTGGTACGTCTCCACCCACACCACACCACCCCCATCCTGACTACCTCTATGTTGTGTCTCTTCTCTGTCGTTTGAGTTGGTTCCTTTGGGATCACTAAACTGTCTATTGTCGATCTATCTGTTGTCTGTCTAATACAAACCAGCTTGATATGAAGTCTCTCCCTCTCCATCTCTTATGTTAATGTCTCTCTCCCTCTCTCTCCATGTCATTGTCTCTATGATTCTCTGTCTCTCTCTGTCATTGTCTCTCTAGGAGCTGTATATAATAGATTCTGCTGGGAAGGAAACATTTCTTGAGTCCTGTATGAAGATGGTATGTCCTATATGCCCTGTCTCGCTACACTGGAAATACAGTTAGGCAGGCAAAAAGTGTGGGTACGGTATTGCATAAGCAGATCTTGAGAATTAGACCCGTGCAGGACTCTGATGTGGGGCCCTACGCATATGTTTGGGGCCCTACGCAACGTGCGTAGTCTGTGTATAGGGGACGCCGGCACCGACGCTAAATGGTAATAATATAATATTAGTTCAAAGGAAAACATTTGTGGATGAAGTGAGTTGGACTGAAACGCGTGCACCCAATTCAGACTGTCCTCTGTGCTGTCCACCCCTACCCTAGTCTCACAAATCAGACTTTGGATTAACATCTAAAGACTTTACCAAAGACCAATCTAAGGTCTGATGGCAAGTGAACAGTGTTTCACTCTCATTTGCTTGATATTTGTTTCGACCAATCATGTTGCTGGAGGCTGGGATCTCTAAGTAATTGGCTATTAACAGCCAACACGAACTCGGCCAGCACTAGTAAACGGTCTGTAAAGGTTTCACATCAATACAGTGTCGACTGGTCGCTGTAGACATACACTTAAATCCCCTTCTGAAAGCTTTGTCTACTTGCGCGAAGCAGTTGATCTTTGGTAAATGATCTCCGTAGCGAAACAGGACACAAGGCGTAACTCCGCCCCTTGCAGTCTTTGGTTTCTGGCCCAGGTTCTCTGTCTCCCCCCAGAAGTTCTGCTATAACATAGTAGGACTGCTGAATCCCAGATTACCCCTACCCTAACCCTGACCCTAACCCCTGCTACAGTGGGGTCAGCCGTCGGTGGTGTGTGTGATGTTCGACCTCACCAGCCAGCAGTCCTTCGACAGCTGCTCCCAATGGATGGACCGGGTCCGGGATCACTCTGGGAGGCTACAGGTCCCAGGTGGGGGAGGTGGAGCCACCACACACACATAGACACACACGACTAAAAACACACACATATAGACATACACGCACACACGCACACACACAAAAAGAAAGGCAGACACGTTTTTGGTGCCAAAATGGTGTGTGTGTGTGTGTGTGTGTGTGTGTGTGTGTGTGTGTGTGTGTGTGTGTGTGTGTGTGTGTGTGTGAGATACAGGCGTCCTGGTGGGTAACAAGTCTGACCTATCAGAACGTAGGGAGGTCCAGACGACCGTGGCCCAAGAGTGGGCTCAGAGCCAGGGCTTGGACTACCAGGAGACCTCCGCGGTGAGCCACACACACACAGATATGGACACAAACATTAGCACACAGGCAAACATTCTGGGAAAATGTTGATGAAATGGAAACACAAATTCTGATTTAAATGAAGTGTGTGTGTAATTGTCCATATGTATGTGTGTGTGTGTAGAAGGAGATGGTGAACAGTGAGGGTCCGTTCCACAGCGTTGCTCGGGCGTTCCACGCTCTCTACCTGGAACACAGAGAGACCTTGCGGAACCTCCATGTACCGGCCTAGCCCTCCCAGCAGACCTCCTTCTGTCACTCACTTCTGTCTGCCTTACCCTGTAGCCTGACTGTTTTACAGGACTGGTTGCATTAAATGGATTTATGTTAGAGAAATATTTATATATAAATAAATGGCACGAATACATCCCCTTTTGTCCAGGCTGTTCTCCATTCTTTTTAAAAATTAATTAAAGTGTGTGTGTGTGCCTGTGGGTGTGTATGCGTGCCAGTCTGTTTTTGTGGGTGTGTGTGTGTGTATGTGTCTCTACTGTGTGAACCATGCCACTGGGAACCCAGTGTATACACACTCATCCCATAAAGAGGCATGAATAAATTGTTTTTATTAAGATATAACGAGCCCTTAAACGAGAGGAGGGACAGCTTTTAATGATCGACCACCACACACGCACACACACACACACTGTGGGATTTAGACCAACAACAATCCAATGTTGTACACTTTTCCATGTTTCCATGTTGTATGTTAATTTTTGTGAAAATGTCTGCTGTTTAATTCATCTTCACTGTCCCTTTAATGTTAATGTCTTTCAACTTGGCTGAACTTTAAATGAGCTTTTGGACCAGTAACTGCATTAAGTCTGTAACTTCTTAAAGCCTTGATCACACATGCAACTCTAATTCTGAAATGGTCTGGAAGATGTAACCTCCTCCTCCAGACAGATAAAACATACAGCCACTGTATGTTTTGTTTTGCATATTTGTTGGCAGATCACCAGATCGAGAAACACACATACTACAAAAAATACTGATACTTAGCTGCTGTTTTAGATCAAGCATCATGTGCACTCGTTGGCTGAAAGGTGTGCAATGGAGAAATTTGATATTTATTTAACACTTTTGTACTAAATCAAAAGTGTGAGTGTTCACTATGGCTGTTTGCATGAACAATATCTACTCCTATTGCTTCTTGTGCCTGTCCTTGCCTGCCCTCTGCCTTCCTTTCTTTTTTGTCTCAAACATTCCCCATCTGTTACTGACTGTGTTAATTTCTCATTAATTGTCTTTTCTGCAGACTGTGTCTCAGCATGCGTCTTCAGCAGCAAGCAATCCAATTTCTCTTCAGCAACAAACGGAGAAATAAAAACCACAAAAATATGATACTGTTTGAGTCAGATAACCATCGTTGGAATTAATTAAGCACACACATACAAAAAAAATTAAAAGAGATTTGCATTGAAATTAAATTAGCCTGCTGGCCTCAACCTAATGTCCTCTCTGTTGGTGTCTCCTCCTTCCTGTCTGCCTGGCTCTCTTTAGCACGGTGTGCTCCCTCGCCTCTAACCGCACCTGACCTACAAAGTGTGCTAATTGCAGGTAAGGCAGAATCCAGCATCTGTTCCCCAGCCTGCTAGCCTCCTTACCAGGAGCACAACAACTACTAAATAAACCCTAGCCTGCTAGCTTCCTTACCGGCAGCACAACAACTACTAAATAAACCCTAGCCTGCTAGCCTCCTCACTGGCCGCACAACTACTAAATAAACCCTAGCCTGCTAGCTTCCTTACCGGCCGCACAACTACTAAATAAACCCTAGCCTGCTAGCTTCCTTACTGGCGGCACAACTACTAAATAAACCCTAGCCTGCTAGCTTCCTTACCGGCAGCACAACTACTAAATAAACCCTAGCCTGCTAGCTTCCTTACCGGCCGCACAACTACTAAATAAACCCTAGCCTGCTAGCCTCCTTACTGGCCGCACAACTACTAAATGAACCCTAGAATGTGTGGGAAATAATAATCCATATACCATTTGCTAACAAGTAATATAACCAAGGTATGCTTATTTATTATGTCATATATTCAAGACTGAATATAATGGTGTCTAAGAAAGGGATAAAGTGATACACATGATTGGAATGAGCACTGTGTTTGGGCAACCAAGTAGAAACTAGTGAGACTAACATGAAAGAAACTGGATTGATGAGCTAAAAGAAACATAATTGAAATGCACTAACAATGCCATAACCGCGTCAAAGAATGTACTAACTATACGTGTGGTGTAATCTGATTGGTTTAAGAGTAAAGGAGGAGACTAGTTTATCCCCTCCAACAGGGAGGACTGTATGAACTCATGTACTTCCTGTTTAGGGCAGTTGCTCCATGGAGCAGCTTGGTTTCAATTATTTTATTAGCTCAAAGCTTTCAGGCAAACCGTGTGGAAGACGATCCTCAGCGCATTGGCCCAATCGAGGAAAAGACTCCACACCTGCTAGCCTCCTTACCGGCCGCACAACTACTAGCCTGCTAAATAAACCCTAGCCTGCTAGCCTCCTTACCGGCCGCACAACTACTACTAACCCTTACTATTATACGATTTAGTTATTTTATCTAAAGCAACTTCAAGCTACTTTAGATACTGGTTATTAGGGAGCAAGTAGGGGCTACAGGTTACCTTGCTCAATGCCTACAGGTTAAGATGTGGACATGGAGGAGTCGAACGCGCAGCCACCCTAGACTATTCTGCCCTAGATATTTAAATCCTTTTGGATACATGGGATGTCTTAACCTGTCAAGGTAGCACAAGTTGGTCCAACTGGCAGTAAAACCATCCCTCAAGTTAAAGTTTATATCTGTATGAGAATGAGTCATTCATTAATTCAATGTTTGAATGTTTGTTCAGCATGTAACAAATAACAATGCAGCCTGTGCAAATAAAATAAAACAGCTATCAGTGTTGAGAACATAGAGTGGTGGCTGAGCTCCACACCAGCAAAACCATATAAACAAATGTTTTCTAAAACCTCCCGGCCAGAGGGGGGCGACGATGGTGCAGCGGTCTGACTGAACAGGAGCTGCCAACTGTTCCACCTCCCAGCTCTCCGCCCCCTCCCGCCACCTCCCTCACTCCCTGCTCCTCACTGATCACAGCAGTACTGCAGAGAGACATGCCAGCCACTGTGATCATCACATGGGGAGGGGAGTAAAAGGATGATTCTGTGGGACACTACATAAATAAAGTAAATTAGATTTCATATATCAAAAATATACACAAGTAAGGATGTAAACAGCTCACAGACTGTGCGTGTGTGTCTGTGCATGTGTGTGTGCGTGCGTGTGTGTATGTATGCATGTGTGTGTGAAGGCGGCAGGTACCAGGAATGAAGGGATGAGAAGAGTGGTGAATAAAGAAAGGATGGAGGGTGAGAGATGGAGCGAGTGAGAGAGAGGAGGAAGTGAGAGCGAGAGAGTATGCCCATGAACAGAGAGAGAGAGAGAGAGAGAGAGAGAGAGAGAGAGAGAGAGAAGAGAGAGAGAGCGGTGGGCAGAGAACAGAGAATACTAATCAGGAGAGATTGAGGTGAAAGACAGATACAGGCTGGGAAGACAGGAGCTAATGTAGATATGTAGGTAATGGAACTCTTCCTATTTAAATAACAACACTTTATGATAGCATACATTTCAGTTGATGTAAGGTAGGGTAGGGGCAGAACGGTGGCTAGACATGCTATTGTGCTAACTATGTAGGCGTTATGCCTCGTCGTTGCGATTCGGATTCGATTCCAAATCTGAATCTATCTCACCGTTACCACCTGCCTGTAGCCTACTGTTGACACCGAACCAGAGTAATCCTTCCATAGACTCAATGTGATGGTCAAGTTCCTCCACCGTGATGCACAAGGAACCCTGCATTGTTGTCACCTGTCCATGTTTAAGGACCCTGTCATTCAAGGTTCTTCTCCATCAACCCCCTCATTTCCTCGATTTACAGTCTCTCTTGTCTGGCACTTTCGTTGGCTGTGCTCCGCTGGCCCACAAGAGAGCCTGGAGGAAGACCCTAAGGACTTACAACAAACTCGAAATCGGCGTGTTCGCATAGGCTGTTATAGGCCGCCGATTTTGACAGGGTACAATATAGTCACTGAAATGTGTGGGTTGTTCGTTTAATGACGCCAGGAGTTTCCTACCGTCTTTGTGTCCTGCTTGAGCAGTCATACACATACACATAATCCCAGTGATTGAGCAGGGCGATCACTGTTAAAGTCGGAGAGTGCTTGAGCTGTGATTGGGCAGATTGGTCTCGACCCAAGTCGAAGGGTGGAACGGGCAACTCAATGGACCAATGGCTGGCTGCAACCACAAATCTGACAGGAAATGGAAGTGAGGGAGCAAACCCAGTAAAAGCAACGCGTTGGGTCACACTAGCATCTGCCATTTAGCAGCAAATTCAGATATGTGTCATTAGTAGATAGGGGTTAGGGTATCTTACTCACAGACGCTTACAGGTCGACTGTGGACATTTGTGATTCAAACCCAGAACCTTTCCTCAGCTGGTCTAGCCAATCAAAGGTCCAATCACCTCCTCTGTTGACTTCCGTTGATTCCTGGGAAACCCTGGATCTGGTCATGTGGGGAAAACTCAGGACTGGATCACCTAGCATCACTAACAGCACTTACATCAGTAACATACCATTTGGTGGACATTTTGTGTTTTACACAAAGCATCGTACAATACTTTACATTCTTTGCATGGGTGGCCCCAGTGGGAGTCAAACTCCTAACCCTGGCAGTGTTAATGCCTTGCTCTACCTGGTGAGCTAGAAGACACCTGTTATTCTAGTCACATTCTATACGACCATTTAACTCTAGGAAATGTTATGCTATGTGGAAGGTACCTACCAAACGGCCAACGAAATAAAGTCATTGTGAATACATCTCTGTCACTCTCTCCCTCTCTCTATGTCTCTTATACTCTCTCTCTCCTCTATCATAGATATGTAAATGAGTGAATGGAAGAGAAGGCAAGGTGGTGTATAGCTGCTCTGGGCTAACTGTGAGCTAACTGAAATCACAGCATATGATGGAGACAGGTTCTGGGGTTGGGGGTGGGGGAGGGAGGTGGAGAGTGGTTTCCAATGTTTTATTCATTGTCAGGACTTAATGCATCCAGGTTCAGAATCATTCAGTTTTGGCACCTTGAAAGATATGAGGCTTTTTCTGTTCCTCTTTTAAAATACTCATTTACAACCACACAACTCCAAACTATTAGAAAACAAAAGCAAAATTAAAATGGGTAAGACGAAAGCCTGTGCGAGATTTCAAAATAAAAAATAAAATAAAAATGAAAAACAAAACAGTTTTAAAAATATGACCAGTTTTATCGTCTTAAAAAAACAACAATTATTTGTTCTTTAAAGTTTGAATTGTTTCATTCGGAAAGCGGAATGAAGCCCCGCCCCCAAACAACCCCAATCCCAACGGAAAAAAAGAGAGAAATAGACACAGTACATTAACATAAAGTTCTGCTTTGTCACAACCACCTGCGTACATCCCATTCTCTTGGAATACAATTTGGCTCCTTCTAAAAGCAGATTGGGTAATTTGGATTAGCATGCATGTAAATCTTTTTTTTGTCTGTTTCGTTTTTTGTTCAAGTCACCTTAGCTCGACGTAGCTAACGGCCACGTTCTCCCCTTGCACATATCGGTGTGTTTCGGTAGTGGCGTTTCATTCGCTTGTCCAGTTTGTTTAATATCAACTCCATTACCCAGAGTTCTCTGACCTCCTTTGAGTCGAGGCGGGAAAGGAGGCCAACCGTTCTCGTCCAAACAAAGATGGCCGCCAGGACCATTCCCAGAAGTTGAAATAACATGTTTTAATTATTTCTTTATTTATTCATTGTAAAAGTATTTAATAACATGTCAAGTATGAATAAATTATCCATTTGCCAAGTCATCTGAGCGCTTGGCTACTTCCTGCCAGCGACCGGCCAATCACAATGAGTCCTCAGCCGTTTCCATGATGACTTCACGTTTCACATATACGCAAGTCTTTTGTCTTTTTTTTTTCCTAGATAATATTTCTGCACCAGGGAAGTCAAGACTTGATTTAGTTAACATATATATTCATGTCTATAAAATCAATACATATATCAAGTCATGTTTTTTAGTTGTACTTTACGTGTGTTTGTTTTCAGTTTTCGCTTCGCGGCCTTAAATTGCTCCCTGCCTTTAAAAAAAACTCTGAACCGCACAAATGGTTCACAGTTTTAACACGAAGAAAGGATGAAATCAGGAAGGAACAGCAACTGAAGAAAGAGTCGGGTGAGGGGTGGCGGAGAGGGTCAACGAATCAAACGCACATCCCCGACCTCAATCACACCATTGGGAGGAGGGGTTAAAACCCCTGATCTGGCACGTACATGAGGCAGCCAATCAGAGGCCCCACAGACTCACCCAGACCCGCCTCCTCCTGACACCTCCACCCCACCCTTAGAATCTTTACAA
>OMKP01001311.1:0-11211 GCA_900302375.1 Bathygadus melanobranchus
GGAATTAATTTACTAATTGGCCCTCGGTGGGGGATTAATGCGGGGGGGATTAGTTCCAGAAGACAACAAGTCACCATTATTAGGATTACACGGAATCTGCTGGAATTACTGTCACATCCACGCCCGGGAGATGGAAGGAGGAAGACAGTGGGAGAAGATGCACATCGAGCGCTTGAGGTCTCTCTGCCGTGACTGCAGATCTAGGCCAGCAAATTGAATCGGACAAATTGACCCAGATGCTTAACAAAATTCACAAAGCGGGGAGCCCCAACCCCGGCCCCCCCCTCATTCAAAAGTCACTGCTGATTATTGACTGCTGGGGTGAGTGGGATTGTCCAGGGCCTAAATGAAAACGCTGAGGCAGTAGTCTCGCTGGGATCCATTCAGCAGTAGCTGGGCTTCACTGACAAAAATAACTTAACTACAGTCAAAGACACAATACTGCCAAGAGAGGAAAATCCATGTATATGAAAAAACCTTAATTGTCCAAAGTCTATTGTAGCCCTTGGCTCACAACAGTAGGAGTTATAATTAAGTGGGATGTGCAGGAAAAGGCATCATTCTTCAGAATGAAAACCATCAATGTTGCTAATTATTATTAATTTCATTGGCTAGAATAAATGTAAAATGTTAAATAAAACACAGCCAGAGCATTTTACATTGATGTACTGCAGGTCTTTAAGACCAGACCATCATGCTAACCATAATCCCAGAACCTATGCAGTCTCATCAATACAGTCGACCAGCACTAATCCAAGGACATTTAGAGGAATAATTATTCCACGGTAGATGTACTGCTTGACCTTTCCTTGTGGCACAGTTCAGGAAAAGCTTACGTCCAACTCCTTCACCCCATCCCAACCAGCTCAGCAGGCCTCTTGAAGAGTCCTCCTCAGTATCTTGCCCAGTGTTTGTGAGCGAGGGAGGGATTAGGCGAGAGAGGGAGGAGCTTTGTAAAAATGCCATGGGGAGGGGGGGGGGCTAACACTTTCTCCAAAATGCCATGCCAACCCCACGGGTTGAAACAGGCACTCACCCCGAAGGACATGGGGACAGAGGGCTTAAATATATCCCACATTTGTTTACAGACAGCCCAGCATATAGCTTCAAAACCCTGTATCAAATTTCTGCTCGTCAGGTATTAAATGTCCCTGGGCAAACATCAAGTGACCTGTCAAAAACTCTGGAGGTGGCGGTTTTGAAACAGTGACAAGTGTGCACGACCTCGGGTCGGTGGTGCAGGGCAAGGGTTGTTGTGAGCTGACCTCCGTGCAGAAGCAATGGGCTGAGCGCTTTCTGCGGATTACACTCAAAACAAAGCCTCTCAAGTTAAATAAGAACACATTTATTTGCTAATACATGCTATTTTCAGATGGATGAATGCCTATTCTAGCCCTCTGCATTGGAAACATGGGTCAGCTAAGCTTGAACCCATTGCAAGCAGAGGTTAAGTATCTTGTTAATGTTTACTTTGACCCTCACGACCACACACATGGGCTCAAACTCAAAGTCTATTAGTTGGTAAACCAACTAATAGGTCTCTATATCTTGGTCAAGTAAAAACAAACCAGCTGAAGGAAATACAATTGACAACTATACATTCATAGATGAACCAATAGGTAGACACGTTCGATACTAAATCAAATCTTAATACAATGCTGCATGTAGTGAATACATATGCAAATGAGAGCCCTGATGTTCGATCGAGTGCAGATGTCCAACGATCAGGGCTAGTTTTGGTCATCCAATAATTGCATGTGGTGCTTGGCCCTGTATTCTGAAATAAACCAAGGGAAAAACAGAAGTATACTGTATCCTGTACTGACTTGAACCAGTAAACACAAGTATCAAAACAAAAGTATCATATTCTAGTGTACATGAAAGGCCATTAGAAGCTTTTTTTCTGGGGCGAAAGGCAGATATAGGGCTAAAGACCAGTGCCAGGGGAGGCAGACCAGAGTGGAGCAGCATGAGTTGAAGCAGAGAGCCAAAGGCTGCTGGACATTCCAGCCAGGATTAGGAGCTCTGACTTCATCGCTGCATTAGGCTGTTTAACAGAATGAATAGACTTGCAGTCCTTGTGTCCAACAAGCGGCATTAGTACACAGGGTTGAGAATGGGGCTCTTGTTGCCCTAATGAGTGTGTGTCATTGCATCAATTTCTGCAACGCCACATTGTGGATGCGCTCCGACAGAAAACAGGAATGAAGTAGTAAGTGTATTCACAAAACATAAGGTTCGGACAGAACATGACTGTTTCCCCATTAAAAAAACGCCTTATTTGCATTATTGAAGACCAACACGACACGTAAAGGGTTTCTGATGAGGATTGAGGGCGTGTGCATCATTGAAATCAATTGCAATCCCCATCACCACCCGCTATCACCCAACCCACGTCTTCCAAATAGCTGCTCCCCTCCATTAAAATGCTGCACTGAACAGAAAATGCCACCCGATCAAAGCCCCTCTTGTGAATTGCACTCGGGAATCCCAAACCACCGTGTTCATCCTAGTGATGATGAGGATAGCGATGGAGGTGCGGGGGTTTTGCTGAAAATTCTACACCTCCGTTGGGTCTGACCTCTGACCCAAACTAAGTATGGCCGATGTATTCGCAGGCACAGGGGAGAACAAAAGCAGCATGGAGTAAACCAGAGGGAAGCAAACAAGGCATACATGCGATTTCCAAATACACTGCCTATAACAGTGAGCAATCTTAGCTCCAACTGCTCGGTATAAATAATTCATGCAATCATGGTGCTATGGCCTGCAACACTATCTTGGTGCTTGAAATTCACCTCTGCATGGTCAAGCTCAAGAAATAATACATAACAAAAACATAACAAGCAGAAGCAGCAGGTTCTGAATACAAGACAAACAAATGGCAGAGGAAAATGACAAGAATTAAATAAGTCATCAATCAACTATTAGAGATGAACATACTTTGCTCATTGTCACTGCCCCAGAAGTCGATTATTGATCTAAGAATAGAACAAACAACCCCACTGGTAAGAAGTGCCACATGTGATCTGGGCTATTAGTTTTGGTAACTCTGGGGGGGGGGGACCGGATGACGTGGACTACGTCGGGCAAGCATCACAAAAAGGTTACATGTTGGATAGTAGTTAGTAGACCACCGGTGCATATGGTGAGACAGAGAGAGAGAGAGATAGAGATGGAGCAAGAGAACTCAGGGAACTCTGACCACAGGATGAGGGCCATGTTCCGGCGTGCTGGTATGCGATACTGAGAGGCAGTCAAACACCCATCACAGTTCCATTAATGAATCATGTCGAGGCAGGTAGGATTATGTGCTAGAATAGAGTGGGGGAACGGCCTGGGGCAGAGAAATCGCACTCCTCTTATACCCTCGCTGAAGAGCAATTATTTTGAGGCTATCGTTTCACTTGGTGATCTACCACTTGATGATTTGATCACAGGCAGCCCCTCCTGAGGTTATCCAGAGCTCAGAATCCTAATAGGCTGGGAGCAACAATAAGGGACCAATGAGCAAGAGAACACTCAAGTATAATGAGCAATACACATCCTAATTGTGCTCCTCAGAGTGAAGCCTCTCGCACTCAGGAGTAATTGTAGCTGTAGCAGGCCTTTTTTTCTTTTTTTTTCTTTCCCTTAATTCAATGAGGAGGCAAAGGCGGGATTTCAGCTTTTGTTGTAGAATTTGGGAGGGAAAGCAACCCAAGGAACGCAGCATGGGGCTAACAAGTGTACGGCACTCGGTAGCATTCCTGTACACACGTCGTTGAGTGGTGTCGCTGATCTTCTGGTAAATGCCGCCTGTCTCACAGCCTTTTGTACCTTTCAACAAGCAAGGAGATAGCCCCCGGCGATAAGCAAGGTTAAACCCATTAATTTGCACTAATATAGTGGTATTAATATAGTAGTACTTGTAATTGTGTGTATGTGTGTGTACTTACAAATTAGAAACATTTAAAATGTTGTATGGAGTATATGTCCTTGAAAAAAAAGGTTTGGTTAGGTTACTATGTGTACCCTAACCTTACGTAACCTATGCGATCCACCATTCTTAACCACAATCGCAAATGTACCTTATATATATATATACGCAATACATATTAAACACTGACTAAAAATAACCAACTTTAATCGTTGTGCTGACATGACATGTGACTACATTATCCTGCTGGTGATAATAGATTGTCATCATAAAAGACATCATTCACTTAATCTTTAAAAAAAAAAAAAAATCCTCTGCTATCAGCGATGCATCACTGATAGCAGAGGATTCCATAAATGGAGGATTTCGAGCCTTAAGTGTGACATTATCCCCAACCGCCGCATAAAAAAGGAAGAGATAATTCTTTGTTTTAGGAGGATTTGTGAGAAAAGTTCTCTAATGGTCCCCTGTTGGCCTGTCCAGTTAAGTACTGATGGGAATGACAGGCGGCAACCCATCCTGCTGGTCCAGCTGTGCCGATCGGGGACAAACTTTTTCCCTGACAAACCCTGGGCTAAAAGAGCAAATGTGACAACAGTAAGTGGAGTTGGAATTGGTTGTTGTTGTTGTTGTTGTTGTTGTTGCTGGGATAATTTTTTTGTTCTATCCGGCTTTGAACTACAGGGAGCTTAACACAAATTGGGTGCCTGTGAGAAAACTGTGTCCAAGTTGTAGTCCGTGGTCCGTGTTTAAACACAGCAGTAGGCCTCCATAGCAAGGTGTTGACACGGTCTTGAACCCCTGCACTCCATTGGCTAAAGCCACTGGGGGCGGGTCTGACTAGATGTTTTTCCATCTAAAATCGATGGACACAAGCTTAGCACACAAGACAAGAGACAATTACACCCGTAATTGAGAGAGCAAGTCGTCATGGAAACCCACCTCTCAACTTCACTCAACTCATGCAACAATGGCTAGGTGGGGTGCCATTGCATATTGTGTCGAGCAACTGTATACATATAACAACTTAACTATAGTCTAAAACATACAACATAGTCATAGAAACATAAATCTGTCACAAGTCGTCACTGAAGAGGCATGTTTAAGGCCAGATGTGACTACAATTAGTCACATACAATTAGTCCTAGCCCTGGACGCAACATATCAGCTCTAAACAAACCTATGGAGAGGGTGGTGTATGTTTCACTCACAATCTCTCCATAAGGCATACCTGCCAAAGCACCTTTCAACTTTGGTGGAGAGATCAGATACTAATTACAAATGCTGATTTGATAGCTACATAATAAAAGACCTTTGGTATTCGTTCCATCTACTGACACCAACACGTTTTTTATTGACGCACTGGAGCTGCAAAGGGAATGCCTGAGATAGGGATAGTGAATTGCAGCATATAAATAAACTCCCGTATTAACACAGGTTATGTTGTAAAAAGCAACATAAAAATGCAGTCATTCCACTGCATCACAACAGTTAAAAGAGTGCACTGAATTCAAGAACCTCCCTATCTCTCTAATCAGGTCAAAGTCCATGGCAGGTATGAGAGCAGCAGATACCTTGGCTGTAATCTAGACGTGACTGAACCAGCAACTTTTGATTTAGTTGTTGATTAATTGGGATAAGTACATGACGGGTTGAATCCCAAATCACAAGGCTTTTCTTCTCATTTCTATTTTGATTTCACGTTCCCCAATCTTAACTTTCATTGCTATTTATGACGGGATTTTTTTTATTATCTGAAACTATGTTGCATCGTTTGCTCTTTGACCCGTTATAATCGTGGAGAGTATTTGTTTCATGCCTGGTGTTTAATCATCAGCACACAATCCAGAGGATTTGAATGTGGTAGCGGGTTGATTAAATATGCAGGCGTTTTCACATTGCACGCAAAGCACACAATGCATTAATCATTGCATGATATGCATAATACAACTGCCCGCTCTCAATCACGCACACGTTGGCTATTTTCCGCATAGAGGCCCAGTATTCACGCCACTTATCCCACTGGATAAATAGGTTCATGCCCATGTATGTGCCCGCACACACACCTGTCGCATTCTCGTCGGTACAAATACAAATACTGGATTTTTACAATTGTAAACTTGTGATGACGACTGGTCTAGTTCGAGGGGGGAAAAGCAGCCTTGCAGAACATTACATTCGATCGCTCCCATGCGTCTACGGTGTCAGTCACAAGTACACTATCACACAAGTATAATGTTTTCATACATTTGATCCTCTTAAGATGTTTCAAAAACATTACACGAATGATAAGCCCGCACAACAGAACTGTCAGTTTATACGCTCTGTGCTGTGTACTGAACAGGTTATGACTTCAACCCACCTGAGGAACAGGAGATGAGAAAAACGCTGAATGCCAATTTGGTCGCTGATCCCATTTTCGATGAAATGACAAATCCTTTATTTCGATTAAATCCCGAAGCAGCGACTCCAGAGGATTAGAGTCCCAAACCAATCACGGTTTCTTTGTATAGCAGTGTGTATCAGATGAGCGATTGGGAGATCCGCAACATGGAGCTGAAGGGACGTTGGTGTTAGTTGACCATCCACTTCAGATTCATTGGCATGTCCAGTTTGCGCAAGAAAAAAAAAACCGATCGATCAGATGTTATAAATATGTTGAGTCTTAAAGGATGGGAATTTCCGTCGAACGCAAATCCCTTGAGGTTGTTCGGAAATAAATAGAGAGCTTATTGGACAGGTCGACTGGCAAGCTACGTAAATTAGTAGGTCGCACTGATGCACAACAACTGACCATAATGTACATTTAGCATTGTCTCAGGTTGCCCAAGATCAAAGGCAAAAAAAAGACCGACAATCAATAAAGTAGGCACAGTGTCCTTGTCCGCTATGCAATTAGTTTCATATGACAATCGAGGTCAGCAACAAACGGAGGAGACAGCCCTTTTCAAAATAGCCTTTAAAGGCACCGATATAATCCACATTTTATATGGAATTGCATATGCGCGCTGTTGTTTTAAACGACTAATAACATTGCAGAAACTGAGTGAAACGTCTATATCTGGAGAGAGGGGGTGGGGGGAGTCAACTTCGGCCGAGGCTGCAATGTTTCTCCCGTGTGAAAAACATCGGTCTTCTTCCAAATCACGCAGCAGCAGCGGCAGCGGCAGCAGCAGCAGTCCAACGGGAAAGTTGACAGTAGGCCAATGCCGCCGAAGCACCGTCTGTTATTAAAACATCGTGTCCGCCGGGAGTCTCTAGACGACCCGGGCGCCGACGAAGGCTGCGGCGTGCTGCTCCAACGACGACTCACGGGTCCCCACGCTTCATGTCATGTTGAGAGACGCTCCGGAGGACGGGTGTCGAGCGGCGCCGCTGAAACAGTTGACGGCAACAAACCACGAATACCCCGACCTTAGCTAGAGCTGCTAGCGCCGACGTTAGCGATCAGCCTGCCCCGCTCGCAGTCTTCAACAAACCGGGTATATGCAACCCAAAGGTTAGCACGTAGTTGTGCGGGTGACGAACTGGGTGTTGGTCGTTGAATCGCGTATCCTTCTGAAACGTGTGAGGGTTTTACTTCTGCGGTTGCGATCGGGTAATCACATTCTCTCTCTCTCTTCTCGCACAAGAGTACGCAAGATGGCTGCTAGCACAGTGAGATTGTTTTTGTTTTTTTCACACTCATCTGTCACTATGTTGCCAAAGACTGAGTGACACGGACGGCGACCAACGGCGACGCTGAACGGAGGTCCGCCCACAAGCCTTAACCAATCGCGTTCGTTCCTGCTCTCCGACAAAAGGACGCCTACCGTCAAAGAATGTGGAATATGGTCGTTACATTGATTCAGAGCAGAATGCATATACTGTAGCTTGTCGTCATCATTTTAACATTGCAATTTATTAAATGTTTTTTGTTGTTGTTGTTGTGTTGACCATACATTGAAAGTCAAAAGTAGATATTTGTAAAAACGTGACACATGTACATAAAAACGTATAACATTGGCTTTTTATAGTAACAGTTTTTTTTACTTTGGGAAACATGTTTATAAATCTCAGGGCCCATATTACGAGGATCACAGAGCAACCGCCATAGACGAATAAAAAAAATCTAGTAGTAGTCCATATAGCGACTTAGTTTCCACTTTTATGTTACATTATAAATAGCCACCTAGCCTTGTCTGTGAGCTAAACTTAATGAAATTGCCATTTAGAGATACATTCTATACCACCTCTCCCTGTAAAGCTTCCTTTAATCCAACTTGCACAAATCGTATTTAAAAAAATCAATAAAAAATCAATAGGCCCTATATGCAATCAGATACATAGGTCTTATGGGGAAGCCTTAACTGAACCCTAAACCTTAAAGCATAAAGGTTGACCTGAATACAGTCACCAATGCTACCCATTACATGCAGATCAATTATGATCAATCCTATATACTCCTCACTTCAATAATCCCTAGCACTAGTGCTTATCTGCCATTATTTTCCGATGTTTTTCTTAAAGAATGTTCTAATTTCTATAATACCAAATTACCATGCATCATAGACTTATCTTATATAGATCTACTCTATTTTTTGTTATTTAATTGTCGGTCTGTGCTCTTAGATTCAGGTGGTTTGGAATTTCCCTGGATTGAAAATGTGGCAGAACTCCAATCGGCACATCAGCTTGGATATAAGCATTACGTTTAAGCATGACAGAGCTTGCTATGATCAGATAGTGATATTATTCAGGAGCAATATTGCATTATTTTTCAACTAAAGCTACGAGTGGGCCCAATATCTGAGCTTTGTGCAATGTTAATTATATAATATGTGTAGCTTAACCATTTCTAAACACTTTTAGGAGTGTGTTTGTGCTTTTCTCAGTAGTAATGACGTTGTATTTAAAGGCACGACACAACAGCTGAGAAACATCAAGCCAAGAAAGAGCCACAGATACAAAGTTCAAAAGTGTACACCAGGAGCAAAACACAGTGGTATTTACAGAGGATTAAGCCAACACATGTCTTGAACCGGAACTACTGGTCAAACATGATGTCTGGCAACCCCCTCTACATCCATTAGTCTGCTATAAGCAACTCTCTGAACACTCTACCAAAACATGTCAGCCATTTTGTTTCGTGGGGTCCATGAGATGGAAATACCAAAGGACGCACGGCATTCGCTTCCCGGTGAGCTCATTAACTTTTAATCAAAGTTCTAAAAGTGAGAGAGATTAACCCGATGGATTTCAAAGACTTTGTGCGAGATGTCGGGCAGATGTCAGAGGACTGGCAGTGCATCTGTCAGTGCATGTCATCCCTGTCAGGCCTGCGTCCTTGGACCGACATACATGTACCTTGTCCCTGGGGAGGATTGACATTTCCCAGGCCCCACCCCCCCAATCACACACACACACACACACATGCACGAATGCACATACGCACACACACACACACACACACACAGTACAAAATCCCTAGTGTGTGATTATGCTTCGTAACGGATTCCAAACCTTGTCTAATGTAAAACAATCAATGTGATGCTCATTTTTTTCCATTTAAAATATAAAAAATAATAAGGAGACCCTTGCCAATGTTGGCTACATATGGTTATGCCACAAACTTGGGCCAAGTGATTCTCCCTCATGCGCACACTGCACAGATAGCTAATTACTTGGCTTAAGCAGTAGTAAATCACATTATCTCCTGTCTCCTTAAATCAAATTTAAGCCTTGGCACACAGCAAACCTATCCTTCTCATTCACAGTAAGACAAACTGGCCATGGCACTCGAATTCCTTATCCAATTTTTTTTAAATGTAGTTCAATGGTTTATAAAAGCACACATGGGCTCTTTATTCCTACTGCAACTGAATGACTGCACGTCCCAATGTGGAATAGACACATTCGACGTTTCTTTCTCATGATGATTATAATTATTTTTCATCTGTCGCCTACAGAATGCATAGTATAATGCTGTGAATCAGATCCTTACATAATTAATAGGCCTATGCATCATCCAGGCTGATTATCTTTGGAGGGAATGTGAAGTCTGTGGGCAGTCTTCGGTTATGTTTATTCATGTTTTTCCTTCCTTATGCAACACATCTATCTAAAATGTTCGCCTTACCGCACCTATATGCAAGCGGATTGTCCAAGCAACACTTACTATTTATTGAATTGAGCAAAGAAAAAAAAGACATTCCATTCGTCAAAACATCTGTTTTAATACAAATCATAAAGGACATAAATAGATGATCCCATTTCCCTTAGTCATGACACTCAACTCCTTAGAGCCAAAGGTTAATAAATAGAGGCTTCCTGACACAGAGGCACCACAGTAATTAGTGCTAAGAAAAGAGGCGGAGCGTGCGTGACTACCAGGAAAAAGAGCCGCGCGAAGTAGAGGTGACAGAAGATTACTGGCGTGTCCTGGGCAACCATGACACCATTCTGCTTCTCTAATCTTGAGCGACGGTACAGCGCTTCCTCCCTGAGCTAACGAATGTTTGGGAGCAACAGAGGTGAGCGCCTGTTGTAGGCGCACGAGAAAGCGTTTGTGTGTTTGTGTCTGTGTCTGTGTGTGTATGTCAACACCTAGTGGCAGTTCACGACAGCCTCACTGTACCAATATCATGATCGCTTAGAGCAGTGCATTCGTGTACCAGTAAGAATAGTTTCATCGTGTCTTCAGGTCCAACCCCATCATGAGCGCCTACTTCAGACGTCATCACAAAATTGCAGACCAGGTAGCCTAAGTTGAAACGTACTTTTACAATATTCCTTTTTTTACAAAGTAATGGATTCTATCAATAATTCATACAGATTCAAGGCACCCAAACCCTTTATATATAGTGAGTGTGTGTATATGTGTGTGTGTGTGTGGGGGGGGGATATGACAACTCATCCATGACCAATGTGCATAGCACCCACCGTGGGTAATGCACACATCCATAGATAGAAAGATACAAAGAAAGATAGATAGAAAGAGTTCTGCTGCAGTGCTGAACACAGGTAAACATACACATTTCTTCTCAATCTACGATTGTCTCTGGGATATTATTTGATTTGTTATGCAATCCGCAGTTAGCAGGGCTTCAACAACAGAAAAAAGATGTGCAGCCTGTAGTGAGTGATTTCCTGTGGGACTTCTTCTTGAGGGCAGCGCTGCTTGAAGGGTTATTACAGGAATAGCATTTAAAATGAAGGCTGCAGAGTACACAATGTACCGCGGCTTTTACATAACCGCTCCGAGCGCTGTTGCAGTACGCTGAACGCCTTAGCCTTCTTATGCTTTGTATTTG
>OMKP01001332.1:0-10000 GCA_900302375.1 Bathygadus melanobranchus
AAAGCAGGGCCAGCCTGATGATGGGTAGATATGGCGTTTCATTGTGAGAGAGAAGAGGGGAGCGTGGAGGGCATATGGCAAGGATTCCCTTCTTCAATGCAAATGAGAGAGAGAGCCGTTGGATCGTAGTCCAGCCAGGCTGAGCGGGCTGTACAGTTGGACACAATCCAAGGTGAACGAGAACTTTTATTTTATAATCCTAAACCGTGGCACGTTACAGTGTGGCCACTCGAAATGCAGTGTTACTCCAGACACGTGCCAATATAAATCTTTGAATTTTAATTTACATTTTAAACCGAAAATGTAAGTTACAACTTGATAGATCTGTTGTTTTTCAAAAAAAATAAAGCCTTCTCCCCCTGTGCGCTCCCTGGACGGTACAGTTGTAGCTCTGTACTGTTGTAGCCTCTCGGCACACATCTGCCAATCACGTGAGGCCCACGTATGCTTTCTCCACCAATTAGGGGCCTCAGCTCGCCTCCTCATGCAACACTGCTCATTAGTTGTCTCCCACCCAGTGACTCTTAAGCATAAGAAGCCACCACAAACACACAGTTACCTCTCCGCAAGGACAAGAGTAGGCCTAATCTGGCGCCCACTCATCTTCCAGCTATTTTAGGCCAAGTGACAACCAAGACTAACGTTGTACAGAAAAACAACTTGTTGCTTTCCCTAACCCTCTTCCACCATTGTGTTACTGCAAGAACTGGCCCTCGCTGCAATAACGATCATTTTGATGATCGTGCAGTACATAAGATAACTGTATGGCTTCAAATAGTCAATATTTTCAAGAAATATATTCCAAAAATGTTTTAGTTTTGATGTAGTGTTTTTTTTTCTCATGGCTTATAATACATGTTATATTTATAATAATATAAATATAAAAACTATGGAATATAATTGGAGTTTGGAGCCAGTGGGAACAACACAATAAACTTAACAAGATATTCTGATAAGCCTACTGCAGCAAAACGGTAGCACTAAATTAGCCAACACTTCTATGATTTGGAGTAAGTGTCATATTAAAGATTAAAAACAAAAGTTGAAATTGACTTTAATTAAATGTTTTATTTAAATTGAAAACGCTAACAAGAAAATATGAGAGATTTGGTGAATTAATCATTTATACAATAAACGTCCTATTTTTTGTACTTGTATAAACAGGATGGGTTCCAAAGTCCTAAAGAAAGATTAAATATTATTTATTTCTTATATTTATTGTTGTTAACCATTGAAATATCATGTGTTATTATAAGGCCATATTGCCCATCAGTAGAATAAATATTAAGTGAGTTTTAAATACACTGTAAGTTCTACCGCTGACAAGACAACAAAAAACAGCAAAGCTCAGCTGAAAACCTGTCAAAGAAGTCAAAAAGGATGATTAGATAACATTCAATATTGATGAATTCTCAAACACAAAAGCATTCATTACTGTCATGAAAATGTGATTTGAAAGAAGAGGCATTTGCATTCGTGGCATCGGTTAGCACATTTTAAAACACTTTGTATCAGTCATTTTACAGCTTGCCTGGGCCAGTCAGTCCAGTCAGTTTCACCTGTTGGTGATTGATAATCGACAGTTGATTCTAAAATAACCTGTTATGGAGAATTAATCACTGAAGGTGTGTGTGAGAGAGAGAAAGAGAGAGAGAGAGAGAGAGAGAGACAGACAGTGATTCATAGCCCTACAACCAACCACGAGGCTTTCATAATGATTGTAAACACTATAATGTCAGCGGTAGGCGTGCCCAATCAACTCCAAAGGAACATGTGTGTACGCATGCATGCACGCGCTGACAGACACGCACAAGTATTTAAACTAAAAGGCGACGAACCAGTACTCCACACAGTTGTTTTAAAGACGCTGTCAGAGGATTTATTTTTGGCTAAGCGTTATTGCTCTGCAAACAAAAGGATCCAGATTTGAAGCCTGTTCGTATTATGTAAAGGAGTTGACTAAAAGTGGGTCACGTCGTGCTCATAGTGGAGAAACGTTTACGGAGATAAAATCCACCATTCACACTTATCTCTCCTGTCGCTGGTTTGCCTTTTTTTTTATCAATTTAATATGGCTGCTTCCTATTTCATTCACTTTTTAAACGATGATGTCACCTAATATAGCAGTTTGCAGACTGTAGATAGCTACTAGCGCTTTACATTTAAATGGCTAGCTCGTGAAGCTAGTAGTGGGTAGCCTACAACATTGACAGACTAAACACAATCAACCCACTGGTAAAAATGTTTGACTGCTCACACAGCATGGATATTAACTTTTTTTGTGCGTGCGACTGTAAAACCAGACGAAAAAAGGATGGAAAATGAACGACCAAACCCTATCCCAAGATGCACTGCAGACTACAATTGCACTTAAACATAACATTTCAACAAAATATACCAATATTATATTGCTTTCCGTTTTTTTTAAACAAACTAAAACAATACAGCCACTCTACGGAACCATTTCACCCTGAGCGTAAAGGTGCGGTATAGTCCTATCGATCCAGAAATGTTTCATAGGGTTGGCCAGATGGGGCTACTGAAAATCTTAGGGTGGCACACGCCTGCACACCAAAACCACAAGCCAAAACTGAATTTCAGGAATTCTATGATGCTGTTGTAGAAACTATGTCAATATGAGAATGAAGGAATCGCATGCTAATGTACTTTGGTTTCTTATTTTACAGTTAATGTTGCTAATTATCAGATGTGCATAGGCTAATGCACAGTTACCCGTTGCCTTTGTGAGTTCCACTATAAGCCTGTGTTACGTATATGTATATACGTGTGTAAGGCGATTCATTGTTTTTCAAATAGGCTTGTTGTCCTTTTCCTTAAAAAGACAAACATACAGCTTTGATTTAAAGAAGATTGTAAGGAACAAAAGATTTACTGGGGCCTCCCATGAGTCCCATAGCTAGCATGAAATGCTACCTGTATGGGCGCGAGTAAATAGCAGGGAGACTAGAAGGGTACCTGGAGGTGGCTGAGCCCTGTCCACGCTGCAGGAGGTGGGGAGGCGAAAATGGATCCCTGGAAGAGGCAAGCGACAGCAGTTAGGGAAGCACAACACAGTTAGACACGTCATTTCTACACACACCACGAGGGCTGTCTCCCTGTATACCTACCATTGATATAGACTACACAGGAAGGGCACTTCGGTAATACATATTAAAATAGAGTGACGTTTCGTCTTCGTTATCTGTGTTAAAAGTCCAGCGATCGTAATGCGGAGACAGGGACATGAATCTGGATTCACTGTAGCCTACGTATTGTTTCGTTCACACATCTATGAAATGATTGAGAAGTATCTCGTTAAGAGGAACTCCACAGAGGAGTGCTGTCAAATTCTGGACCCATCATTAAGGGTTTTTTTTTTCATTCAGGCATAATTCATGGGCGATTACCATCAGCTTATACCAATATCCAGCATTAACTGTGTTCCTGTTCTGACAATGTCCACAACAAATAAATGGACACTTATAGGCAACACTACACAAATTTTACTTAAATCGACCAAGTATCTGTAGCATTTGTTTTTAATTGATAGTAGGGAAAGCTATCTAAATTCTTACATTTGCATACAATGTAGCCTACTTAAGCCTATTTAAAGCATGTCACATTTATCACAATAAAAACATGAGGCCCATCAATAGATTATAGCTTATAGATAAGACACTTCTTGTAATAACAGCATCATATAATTTCACAATGTCTAATTAAAATGCTATTGCTAGGTAGTATTGTCAACAAAATGCGTCACGATTCACGAGACTTGAGAAAAGAGACAGAGACAGACATTCACAGATCAAGCGTTGAATTGGCAAACAGCATTCTCTCGCTGTGTTGGTAAACAGCACATATAAAATGAGAGTGGATTTAAAAAAGAGTAACGACACACTACTCCATTTTTCTAGATTGCAGCCATCTAAAAGGTAAAAACACACAAGGTCGATTTTGATGTAAAGTAAAGCGAATGTTGTTTTCCATTACAGGCGCAAATCACAGCATACCTAGAGCAATCACGTGTCACCTCAAGATGGCAGCAAACTGCCAAAAGTGTTTTAGTGCGTCGTGTCTCTTTAAGCATTCTGTTTTCAGTCAAGACGCTGCAGTGTGTGTGTAGGTTGATCCAGACATTGATGAGACAGCGACAATTAAACACAATGAGTTGTTTTCTCTCAATGTATTATCGGGGTTATTTTGGGTCATAACTGCAAGCCAATGTACAAATGTGCATATCTAATGTTGAGATTGTATTAAAAGCATGCTATGCTTTAAGCAAAACACAGCCTATCTTCTTGTATTTCACTGGGTTTTGATGCTTGCAGGTTATGTCATGTCCAGGTAGGGTTTTTTTTCATTTTAAATCTCCTTTTGCACATAAAAGTAAGTCACATTTTACATGAACTTAACCATGCTGTTGCATGGCAACCGTAAATAGCCATCACTGACATATAATTGTAAATCACAATTATGTTATACTGTATGCACTTATGTTTTATCCACTCTCAAATATAACATAACAGAGGAGAAAAAAAAATCCATAACTGGTCCTTATCTTGACCTTAAAATCCATAAGTGGTCCTTAAGTTCATGTAAAACGTGGTCAAACATGACTTTTTAAAATGTCTTTTTACCGTACAGTGTAGTCACAGACCTTCCGTCTCTTGCTCTTTCAACCTGGGCATTTTAACACATTTTATCCATCTCTTGTCGTCAATTTGCTGAACGTTATCTGTGTGCATGGCCTCTCTCTCTCTCTCTCTCTCTCCCGTGCTCTCTCTCTCTCCATCCATCCATCTACCCTCCGTGCGTATACCGGACTCCACGCTTACCATTGCTGCGGACTGAAACGGGCCCAGGGGCCGGTGAAGTGGCACTATCCTTTCTCAGGTCAAGATGGATGGACAGGATGGATGGTATGAGGATGGCCGAGGGACTGCAGCAGACGTGGACATGGGGGCCGGCCATGTGACTCAAGTGTGTAGGTTCACACACCCACACACACACACACACCCACCATCCCTCAAATGCTAAATCAATCAATGGTATTTATTAATGATACCAATAGGTCGGATAATGAAAAAACGTTTCAAATTCAAATAGTCCCTTTCACCGAGAGTAATAAATGCACATGTTCCTCTTCGAAGGTAATGTAGAGCAAGTAACCCATGCTCTCATGTAGCTCTCTGCTATAACTCACTCTGGCTGTCAACTACTCCGACATGCATTAGATAGCATAGTCTTCATTACTGGGACGTGGAGCCTGGCTGTCTCTAACAGGGAGTCCAATCACATGGGGTGGTTAAAAATGCCACGCTATAGAAGAGCCTGCATTAAGCAGCGTGTGGGCCGAGTGGCTGACTAGAGGACTGGAGTGACAGGTGGATGACGGATGGATGGGTGATTTGACAGAAGGACAAGGAGCAGCTACTCGCTGAGGTCAGACCTCGGCTCGTATTCTCTGGCGGTGCTTAGCCATATAGGAGGTGGTGGTGGTGGTGTCCCTCCGGTTGGTGTAGGAAGTACAATATCATGTCGTTGTTCATAGCCACATACATATATACATACAGTGGTGATGCCCCCATGGATGCAAGGTGGATTAACCTCTCATGTATGAAAGAAAAGAAAAGAAAATCACAGCAAACCCCAACGAAGATAACAAATATCGACAAAATCTTCCTAATCTTCCTGTTAGGCCTGTAATGTTGTATCCTGCATATGCACACTCAAGATGTCCACATTAGGGCCACAAACTACACTCTACTCAATCCCCTGTCATACAGAAAAGAGAAACAGAAGTTAAGATTGTTAGGCAGCCTACAGAACCTGCTCTTTTTGACTTGTGCGATGGTCAGAGTAGAGCACAAGTAGCCTAAACACGTAGCCGTGGAAATGAAGAGACGAAGAGAGGCCATTTTAAAAGCCCAGATCACGTCACAGACGCCACTTGTAAAACATCCCCTTGAACCCTGAACACAGAAAAGAAGGGGGATAACAAGAGAAATGAACTACCGGCTTATGGCGAGGTAAGTAAGTGGGAGACAGTGTTCTGAAATCTGTTATTAACAAGGTGTTTCATTGAAAAACGACCTTAGTTTACTGTTGTTTGTAGAGCAAAGCTGCTACGCTGATCCTAACACTTCCTGCCACGTGGCAGGAGATCGAACACACAATAGTAATCTGATGCTGTGTTAGTGGTTGGGAATATAACCAAAAATAAAAGTTAGAATGATTAAAAAGCAAGAGAGTGATTTTTAATACGAATACCGATGAGTTATAATCCAAGTGTATGATTTAAAATGAAAATATTAAAAAAGATTCATTCTAAATCAACAAGCATGTTCCTTGTGTTCCGGGTAAGGAATGTATACTGTGCATTTTAGACTTGTTGTGCAGAAGAGATTTTAAATGATATTGAATATTGATAGTATTGGACTTAATTAGCCATAACGCAAAGAAAACAATCAGTGTGTGTGCTAGGATGTGCAAGTATAATAAGAAAAAACACCTGTGTGTACCACTTTTCTACAAAGCTCTCTCTTTACAAATGGACACCTTTTTTTTTTGACTTATGTATTTGACTGTAACCACATTGGCCGGTTTTCTCACTGGCATTTTTTTGTCAGATTTGTGCTGAATCAGTGAAATCCTGCTTTCTTTGGTTGAATCTGTGAAAAGCATTGCACTGCCACATTGTGACACTAGCCAATTAGGTGACTACCATGAATGAGGGAACCACCACTGGATTGCAGTGCGTGAACAAGCACAGTTTCCATTGTATTTCTAGACATACATGTAGGCCTATTTCTGAGACAAATGGATACATTAAGATGAATTACAATGAATTATATCACAGCATCGTTAAACCAGCATCGTGACCCTGATTGGTCAATCACATTCCAAGGGTTTATTTTTCAACAATGGGACACCGCCTGACTTTTAACAGGCCCACGTCAATGTGATGCAATTTCAACTTTAAAAACAGCCGTCAAATAGAACTATCGACCAAAAAAATGCAATGCCTTGGTAGCTAAAAGATATACCTACGCAGATTTGCCACAACTGCATCAACTGTCAATTGTTCACTTTCCTTGGAATAGCTTAATAGTTATAGAGTTTTGTGCCACTATTTAATTGAAGGTTGCACTTCAGAGTCTGTATAGTAGCTGGATCTAGAAGATGTCTTGAATCAACTCATGGTGGTGGCTCAGCTTTTCATTTGCATTTGGGGTGGATTTGTTTCACAGACAAAACTGTGGGTCAAATTAAGTTTCTGGCAGCAGACTTGAGGACACATAAAACTCCTCTAATCACACAAAGTGTGAAGTGATATAAAGCAGTAATCGAGAGAAAGCAGGCTGTTTGGAAAGACAGCTATTGTTTGCGGATTATCGAAGCAGCCTGACTGCGAGAAGCCTATAAAAGGCATAACCCCTGCCTGCCTCTTAATGACCTGCATCTGTCTTCACTGTAGACCTGTCTTCTCATACCCTGACTGCCCCAAACCCTCACCAAGACATAACAATCAATCAACATGGTCGTTTAAACTTAACATTCATTTTACACAGACATTTTGGGCTATGTTTTATCACAGGGCCGTGCACAGATATTGTGAGGGGCAGGGAGAAAAGCGCACACACACACACACACACAGGATTTTCAGACGAGTCAACAATCACAAATTTGCTGTTGTACTGATGAACCGCTCATTTGGATCTGATACACAACAGCATCTGCAGGAGTTACAACTACAACAATAAATCTACCCCTTGAGGTAGGTCAAAGGGGGCGGTGGCCTGGGCCACTGTAGCCACGCCCCTGTGCCTGTTCTACCATGAAGCCTAAACATTAGCATTTCTAACACGGTGTTGGAGCTAGGTGGGGTCTGAGGTGTCCACAAGTTCATCGAATTAGACCAAAATCAGCTTGTAAACGAAACACAAAACATGCCTACAAATAGGGAGAGACGTCTCATCTCAAGAAAAGTGGTACACACAACTAATACGAGGACGAAAGCATCAGTTGTGGAACATAATAACAACGCAGATTGTCTTCTGTAAGTTACTGTGACGACCAATACAAACATACTTGCATTAAACTTATATTGTTATTCCTGCATGTCTGTATTACATCCTGTAATTTGCCAGTGTGTTAACACAGGCACACAAAAGTAAATGTTTTGCAGCTCTGCACAATATTTGGGCAGGGGACAGTGGGTCCAATTATATTGCATTTAATGTATTCAGTGGGATAAAATGAATGAAAACATTTACATTTTACATATTGTGGGGGTATGACAGTGTGTTCGACTTGGGGATGCAGTCCACTTTCACTGAGTGGCGTATGTAGATGAGTGAGATCAAATGCATGCCATGTCTTAACAACATAGAAAATAAGGAGATATATATATAATAAAAAACGTTCCCTACCAGACCTACCGTACACTCTACGCCCCCCAGCTAAGCTACGGGCGCCTAAAACGAAAAAAGGGCGGAAAAAAACATACAACAAACAAATATAAAAGGAAAACAAGAAAACAAAGAAAAACAATAAAGGGTGATAAGCTTAGTACAAAAAGAAATACATAGTTGGAAGATTCAACTGAGAAGGAATGTGCTGGGTGTTAAGTGTGTTAAGTGTAAGGAGTGGTCCGAAGAAATGCCGGCAATTTGCACATACGGTGATGAAACACGGGCCGAGATAACACAAATTATAGTTCACTTCCATCTTTGGCTGCCACTGTAAAGCTATGACCCCCACTTCTATCACTTTCAATTATCAGAAACTCTTCTTGATCGTTTCATACCAATTTATGAAAAATACACGAGGCCAATAAACGATCAAACTGAAAATTCACAGGAAACACCACAAACGAAAAATGCGAATAGTTATTACGAAAATATGAAAATCCAAAAAATGAAATCCAAATACCACAGGAAAAAAATCAGGCAAATGCTAATAAATCCAAGCTAAACGTTACATTTTTAAAAAGGATCCTTTATCATTTGTGACAAAATGTAATTCACCAAACATTGCAGTCTGAGATCCCTGAAAAATTGCAACATGATTGATGCAAAACATAGAGAAGCACATTTTGAAGATTCATTAAGTAAATACAGTAAGATCAATCTTTTAAGGGTTAATAATAATAATAATAATAATAATAATAAATTATTTTAAAGCACTGTAAACAAAAAACAAATTCTGACATCATGTGTGCCATAGTAGTTAATATTAGTCTTCTTATGATAACAAAATTATACATATAAGAGAATAAAGACAAAAGCAAAGCACAGGGATAGCACCAAACAGGTGCCACAAATGCTGTTTGTGATTGGCTCACACTTAGCCAATCACAAACAGCAGTCGCAAGAACCAGTGGCCATCTCTGAAGTTTGAATATAGTAGTGGTCAAAGGCGGAATTCAATTATGGATAGAGTATTCATTTCATGGAGTTAGACAAAATGGTCTCATGGTCATGGAAGTATATTTGATAGCCTTCACCCATTTCATATTCATATTTATTATATTTTGTATAATATATACAGTGAATTTTATTTTTTACTATTTTTTTCTGCTAGAAATGTCACATTACTTTGCTACATCTAAGGGGGAATGTAAATTTCTTTGGATTTTGGCTCTCCTATTATAACAAAAGGAACTCAAAGATATTTTTAGTACTATTTGAAGTACTATTGCTATATATATATACTGTATATAGTATATAGGGTAATTTACATGAGCAGAATGTACAGGATTACTGTTGTGTGTGATGGTCTCATTATTTTTCGTCATCAACCACCTGTCATCAACTTCCTCGTTAATGTCAATTTTCTGTTAATTAAAGGATGCTTATGTGACCATCTGATCGTTGCCTAAACGTAACCACTTACAGCAACATAAATTAACAGTTTGATAAAATTGATGAATAATTATTTATTTCGTACGTTTCTCCTTCTTCCCTAAATCACATTATTATTGGTAATTTGAGGT
>OMKP01001347.1:0-11609 GCA_900302375.1 Bathygadus melanobranchus
ACAAACACTGCATGGCAAGAGGCACCAATGTGGTAGGGAACACACCATGCTCTCTTACTGGGAAGGAATCAGACCCCCCTCCCCTGCTCTCCCCTCAGCTCCACAGATGGCTGGCCTGGCATGACTACCGCTCTAGTATGACACTGTTAAATTTGAATCCCCAGCACTCTGCCGTGCTGTAGCAGACTCTATGGAGTCAGGGGGAATATTTCAGAGACAGTGTTATTTATATCAGGAAGGTCCGCTGCTCTCCCCATGCCTAAAAATAGCCCCGGTAAATACTTAAGGTGATTACTCAGAGCGTTAACAGAACAATAAAAATGGATAACTTCTCTGAATATAAGCCAGCGTATAGACATATTCCAGACATATTCCAACAATATTGACTTGATATTGTTGTATGATTGATTGTCCATTTATGCTCTTTGACACCAGAGTGTAAAACAATAAACTATTGCACCAGAGAATATTTGAATGTTTGTTCAATGTCCACATAGTTAGTAACTTCATCATTCATCTTCTTATCTGAGGGTTTGTAGTGGGCCCAGTGGGTAAGACAGAAGTAAACAGAGCCAGTTATAGTAGTATGGGGACAACAGGTTTACCATAACAGCACTAGGGGCCTACATTGCATTTTCCTTTTAAATAGTTTATTAATAAGAAGTCAGTGAATGCTCCCACACATCCCAGCTTATCTGTGTCAATCTGACCTTATTCCTATTTTGTGAATCAAACGTATTAATCGTTAAATAGTTTATAAAAATATATATTAGTATTTACATTTATATTATTCTTATGGCGTTGTTTTTCCAAAACAAAAAAGCAAAAAATAAAATACATGTAATCATTAACCTTAAATGATTGTCTATTCACAATATATAATATCCTTTAATCCGTTGTTATTTTAATTGGAACCATTTTGGAACAATCTTAGCCAAACTTAACATAGCCATTAATATCTGTATATCTTCTTGTGGTCATGCTGCTTTAGAGTAAATGGCAACAGATGATTCCAGGCAGAAACATACCACTCACCTTTATGTTTTGATCTGGGCTGTTAACAATATGATCCATTTTGTTACCAGGGTTTATATCAGTTACAGAAGTGGTTACCCTAGCCCCAGGGCAAGGAGATAAATGAATGTGCACATGTTGGGCACAAGATCCGGTCAGCTTTCCTGTGTAGGGCACTTCCAAGGAAAAACTTCTCTGTATGGTACGCTGCCATTGGTTTTCCTGAGCTCGTTCCTGTTCCCTTCCTCTTGAAGCAACTTTCAGATTTCTTTCAGACAACTTAGCTGAAGGGGGCAAACAAGCAGAGGTACTGCGATAAAATTTGCACTGGCTATCTTCACACTCAGGCTTAAAGAGTGGGTAAGGAGCTGGGGGATATTCCACATTGACCCTGGTCCTGGTCATGGCTCCCTTTCCAGGCATCGCTGGTCTCTGGTTGGCAAAGTGCAGCAGCACACTGCTGGAGTGTCGATTTGGCAGGTCCAATATAGAAGGATGATCCAGCGTTTCACACATGTCCTCCTTCCTACATTTTGGTTCATCCGGCAAGGGAACATTAAACTGCACCATATGTTTAGCATCCCTGAACTCAGCGGTTGAACTCCCGCTCTTGGAGAGCCGGAGGCCATTGACCGACGTGGAGCTGGACATTTTGCAGCCCATCTCATGATTCTCATGTGAGGACTCGTTGGTGCTTTTCAGACCGCATGAGTGAGTTAGAGAGCCCTGTGTTCCAAGGACAGCAGGTATGGCCACAGGCATCACTGGAGAGGAGGGTGGTGTGTTACAGGGGCTCCTAGGGAATATAACCAGAGAGGAACACCGCCTCAAAGGGACCTTGTGCTTGCGGCAGAGTAAGCCCTTCTCCTGGCCGGCCTTGAGATGTTCTGAGGCCTCGGGTTCAAATATGTTGTTGCTGCTACAGTAACCGGCATCACTGGCCATACTGCTACTACATGAACTTCCATCAGAGCCGCTGCCTGCTCCCGCTTCACCGCCCGCAGGCTCCGCATCTTCTACGTTGCCTTCTAGTTCTCCGCCGAGCCTACCTGAGTGGTGCAGAGAGATTTGCAGGGTGCTCTTCTTATTACATCCTCCAGTGTTGCACTTGGGTATGAAGACTGAAGAGTAACGGTGAAGATTCCTGTAATCCGATGACACAGTAGTAACCTTCATGTGGACAGAACTGTGCGCTATGTTCTCTGTGGGGGTGCAAGCCGGCACGCTAGCTTCACTCTCCACACCATGGCTACTCAGGGTCTCTGACAGAGGATCTGTGTGGCTTCTCCTCGACGCAAACTGCATGCGGAGCCTGCGTGCCATTAGTTTAACTCTCTAATGCCTGCGACAGTGGCAAACGTGGCATGATAAACATGCTAGTGAAAAACAAAAGAACAGCAAAGAAAGTTTTAAGACGTCTGCTCTGTGAGTACAATCATTTTCATGAGCACAATCCGACAAAATACATTCCTATTAAGGTTGATGATCTTTTTGTCAGATCAAGTCAGTTGTGTTTAGGAAAGAAAAAAAAAACATTTATCTTGAAGTAGTTCCAGAGGTCCTTCTGGTCAGACGCTTACTGCACATGGAAACAAAGCCGTTACACTGAATCCCCAACTGCACAGGTCCAACTACAGACTTGCACTAAAGGCAAGCCTGAGCCTTGTTGCAACTGTTCCTCTTGAATTCTTGCCAGTCCACTATAATCTCTCACTCTGCCTTTTTCAACAGCCGCGCTCTTACTCGCAAACAACCGAGTAGTCTCCCACTTTGCATCTCAGACTGACGCTCTGGTGAACTGCTAACGTCTGCCACAGACCACTCACTCAAAACTCAACTTCCCACCGACTGCAGCTATGCTTCTAATGTTTCCTCTCCTTCGTGCCTCCACAAATATTTTTACCCACTGGTATTAAGTTACAGGAAATCAAGGGGAATGACTTTCAACATAATTCTATATCAAACTGAGAATGTGGCGAGCCTAATAACAGTAATAACAATCCTAATCATAATAATCATCATAATAACTATAATAATAATACATTGTATTACAGTGTAAAATTGATTTTTATCACAAATTGATAATGGAAATTGAACAAAACCACATGAACCTGGCAAGTCCTCAGTCACTTACATAATTCCAGACAGAGCTACTTTCCATTTCTTGAACTGGAACATAAACATCACTTACAGTATCAAAGGACCACTTACAGACTACTTGACTTACAATACCAAGGGACCAAAGGACACCTTTGGATCACACAGAAGACAGAACAGGAAGTCTGCTGCCCTCAGAGATAACGTGATAAGCCATGTCACCTGTGATGTGACACCTGATGTAACAGTCAGTTCTGGTTTCAACCTCCACACGCCTCTCTCGTTAACCAACAACTTCTTTTAGGTGTAGTGTGTTGTTTTGTGTGTGAGGCTGGGCTATTTCAGGACAGTGCTCTTGGCCTTCAACCAGGTCAGTTTCATGTGCGATAAGTGGTTCAACCAGGACATGGAGATGACTCACAAACCCCTCCACTACCTATTATTAGGATAAGTGAAGGTGTATGACCAAAAAGACACTAATAAAAAACAACCCACCCACCCAACACATCACGGTGTGTATTCTTGTAAAAGTATTCATTTGTTTTGAAAGAAATATGAAAAACGAAAGACTTAAAAGCTTTTCTTTTTACCAAGGCCATTGTGCTGAAACAGCAGTAATGTTACGGGATGAAATATATGCCAAATGGAAGCAGCATAATTAAACAAACATCATTACAAATCATTGTAATGGCTCTTGGAAGCATAACAGAATTGACTTTAATGTCTTCCTTTCTAATTCAAACCTGATTTTAGACACACCCAATTAGCTGAGCAGATAAGTGGTTTTTATTACATTACACTGGATATTCTGTTGTGTTGGGATATTTTACATTATGACAATACATGTATTTAGCTTGTGTGTTTAAAACACACAGAAATACATCAGGTATAAAGATAAAGATAATGGATTCACTTGATCATTTATTTAGGTCTCAACAGTATTCAGGAAAGCGAATACTGATCCAAAATTTAATATAAAAAGTTAATTGGTGACTGGCACAGATTTATTCTCTTCTTTAGTAGGACGTTATTCTCAGAATTGTAATTGAACTTAAAGGCTATAAAATATATTCTTCTTACATCTTCTTGCCAATAAGCACTTAAGCGATTGAAGAGAGTAAATCATCAATAGCAATGGATGTGTCGACATCAAAATAATCCATATTTCACTGTCAAGTTTGTATCATAGAAAGGAATGCAATAACATTAATTGTATTAAGGTTAATTTGTTACATATTTAATCAGTGTGATTAACTGCCTTGGATGGATAGTTAAAACCAGACTTATATGATGCATGCAGATGTATACAAAATAACACAAATATCAATTGACCACAAATCTTAACCTCGTATACCACTCTGACATTTGAACCCTCATTCTTGGAACTGAGCTAAGATAAACATTGGACTATTAGCATTTGGTTTAGCTTTGCCCGTATTTACAGTTCCTGACAACAAGGTGTTCAGCGTTTCCAACAACATCAAATATGTCAAGCCATAATAAGAGTAGTTGTATCTTTCAGGGTCACATAAACCACGGCGCACACACACACATATACACATACAGTCTACAGATACAGATACAGCCTGTATTTGCTGAAATTTGATACAACCACCGCACAACCCTTTGAGACTTGACTTTCATAGGAGCCTACATACACTGGAAGGGTTGCCGTTGCTTTTAATGTGGCTTTGCTAATGTGAACTGTACAAAACAAAAACCTAGGGAAACTCCACATTCCCAAGTCATCCAATTATGTAATAGCAGTTACTTAGCTACTTACTAACATTTTCTTGGTTTGGTCAGTGAAAGACTATATAGTATAGGCAAATATACATGAGGATAAACCCCACACTATTCCGTATTTCATCTGCCCTTTCTGAAATATAACCTCACATTAATTTCTGAATCTTTTCGTTTGGGTTGCCGTGTGTACTCTGTAATCTGTGGCATCCCATTACTCTGTGATGCTTTCCAGTTCAAGCAAGGTTAGGTCTTTGTTTGTTTGTAATTTAGCAGCAAGATATTAATACACTCCATAAGTAAACAGACATTGCCTGTGCTCTAAGGAGTTGAATAACTCCTACCGCATCACGCAGTAAAATCACAGCCCTTTTCATAGCCCGTCATCATTTAGTACAGTTTCAGTAGACTTACGAACACGGCTAAGTATTGATTTTGTAACTACAAACTCCAGAAAAGGCTTGCTCAATGCATATTTTGTTGGGACATCCAATGATATAAAATGTATCATATAACATAAAGGATAAAAAACGTACCAGGCGATTTTCATCGAACACTTCCAGCAGCAACCGGTGCTTCCAGGGATGAACCTGCAAAATAACAAGTAAGTCAAAACCGCCCAAAGAATGGCCCCCAAAGGTCATCTCCACAGCGACGTGAGTCTATCAACAAATTAATATTTTTCTACAAATTAATATTCTGATTTCCTGCAAAAATAACAAAACCAACAGTACCTAGTGAGAACCTATAACAGGGAATATAAATGATGTAATACAGTCTTTGCACTTACTGAAAAATAACTAGAAATGAATAATGGATATATTTCCATTAGTACTATTAGTTGTTATAAGCAGTGCTGGCAGGATGTAGCACTATAGGCCTTGGCACACACACTTCACCCACAATCACTTCTGAGTAGTAAAATAATGGAATATTTTCAAACCATTACAAAATACATCATCATCATTTCTGAGATATACACATTACACTGACCAATCAAAAAAAAAGAGGCAATCACAGCAGACCAGGGGAACCTGCTGTGTGCACCATTCAGACTGGTACATTGCAGCTTAATCACAGCTATGCTGGTCTGAGTGGGTACATTTCTCACAATGTTATGTGTTTTATTGACAACTTATTCTTAGTTTTTATTTGACAAATCGAGGATAGGATGTCTGAGCATTCCGTTTATGACAATGACGTTATTATTTTACCAGCCTGAAATAATTTGGCTTAGTATATTACCATGGCCACCATAATCCTGCCTACTGGGTGTAGGGTTAGTGATGTATTTACACAAATTAATATATATATGAATATACAGTATGTTCCAACTTACTCTGAAATAAAACTCTTCATTCCATTTCGGATGCAATGTCTTAGGGAAAAACACAAGTTGATTATAATGTGCCCACCAATAACAATATGACCATCAATACTGAGTAAATGTGTAACCCACCTTCTTTATAGTTTTAGTTTGAAGACTTGTTCGCCCACCATTGACAGGGTCATAGAGCGATATTTTTGTATAGGGATCACTGTATAGAGCGCAGAAAATATTCAAACAACTTGAGGCTAAATGTGATGTGATTGGTTGTAATACGTAGTATGAGTAACGATTACAATATATGATGTTGACAGTAACATTAACATTTAAGCTCCAGCTCCAACTCAAGGAATGACACATGGGGTGTGACACAACATACCCTCACATCGGTCTAGGCCTATTTATTTTCTATAAATATAACTTACCTGGCTCCAAGTATATCCTTTTTGGCAAGGCCAATCCCAGCTATGACCTTAACTCTCAGGATCCTAGTGTTCTCCTAAAATTATAATTAAAAGGAAAATGTGTCAGTACACAATCATGTATACACCAAACAAACTGTAATAAATACATTAACATGCTTGACAGTATTTCACTTAATACTTGTTTCCCATAAATTCTGCTTTGTCTAGCTTTAAGGAATGGCCATGACATTCCTCAGGCCAGTGGATCCCAGCCAGTGTGGCAAGGCTAGGATAATCATAGATTCAACCATTGTTCTCGTTTACAATATAGTTATATAGTTATAGCATTTGCAAATTGGCAGTTGCTTCATTAATGTCTAATTATTCCACATAATACAAGTTCTTGCTCCATTTCATATTGTTGACACCATTTCATATAGTTTACACATTTTCGATAAACAATACAATTGCCTGATTTTATGATTAGAGTACAAGTACTGAGACAACGAAATGAGCATTTAATATTATGCAAAATATAGTATCAATAATGTGTGTGACATAGTCAAGGACTCCTAGGATTCCTTGAAAGGATTAGGATTCATATTTCAAGGACTCCCAATCCATCCCTACAACTTTAAGTTGGTGTGCCTTGAATTTCTGGTTGGCATCGTGGTGTGTCTTCTTAAAAAACGGCTGGGGCCCCACACGGACAACACAGCTTGAGCTGAAGGGAGTGAACGGAGTGAACACTAAGGGGTCTTCAGCTGAAGGGAGTGAACGGAGTGAACCCTACGGGGTCTTCAGCTGAAGGGAGTGAACAAAGTGAACCATATGGGGTCTTCAGCTGAAGGGAGTGAACGGAGTGAACAGTACGGGGTCTTCAGCTGAAGGGAGTGAACGGAGTGAACCCTACGGGGTCTTCAGCTGAAGGGAGTGAACGGAGTGAACACTACGGGGTCTTCAGCTGAAGGGAGTGATCGGAGTGAACGCTACGGGGTCTTCAGCTGAAGGGAGTGATCGGAGTGAACACTACGGGGTCTTCGGCTGAAGGGAGCGACACCCCCCCACCACACACACACACACACACACACGCTAGGCCTTAATTTACACAGGAACTACTGACAGCTGACGAGAAGCCAGATGGAGGCTTTCCAAAGTGCGGTGCTGTTCAACTGCACATTTCAACGTCTTATTGTGTGTTATGGATGGACGAAAGGAATACAGCTGGTAGCTAAGGGATAAACAGGCATTTTGCCTACTCTGACTTTGGTCTTCTCAACGACACGAGAGGTATATTCTGTTGAGGCCAATTAGCAAGACATAGTTGTCTTTAGCTAGCAAGAAGTTTTATCGTCGATAATGGCGTCCAAGCGATACGATAGTTGCCCGCAAACGAACATAGTTGGTTGTTGTAGACGGACAGTATCACTTGTGTCAACGTGAAGCAGGTTAGCTAGCTGGCATTATAGGACAAAACAAAAACGCTGTGTTTTTAAACTCACCTCATCTGTTTGAAGTCCTCGTATCTCAGGAGTGTGCACAGCCATATCCTCCACTTCGCCACTACACGGGTTTCTATAGCGATACTAATATATAATATGATATACAACTATATTACAAGCTAGAGATAGGCGATACAGCAGATCGTTATAAGTATGGCAGTAGTCTGACAACGATTTAACAAACAACTTTAATTTGGTTGTGTCGTCACTCATTCTAGCCATCAACCTCCACCTCCTTTGCCTCCTCCTTCTCCTTCTCCTCCTCCTGCTATCAGCCTGCCACTCCCCCAAGCTGACCAGACCCATTTGATAAAAGAAACACAATAATATATCCCTTGGAATAAAGTAACGCAAATGTGTTTCTAGGATAAGTGATTTTGGAAAAGAGTGTTTTTCTACATCATTATTTCATATTTGTGAGTTTGTATGCTGTAGGAGACGCGTAGTCTGGCAAAGAGGAGCTCCAAAAACAGGATATAAACATGTAGCCAAATAGACATGTCTTGTAGTATGGCTCAAACGTTCCTGATTCGTTGATTCGTTGATATTGATTAAGTGTTAAACATCATGGCAGACTAAAAGCTACAAACAGTCTTATCACATTGCAGTGGAAAACGATTCAATTAAGTGAATTCACTGTGAGGCAAGTTGCTCTGCTGCTTTCTGATGTGATGAAACAGAAAAACATAAGCCACAGGAAGAGTTGCATTGTCACATTGTCAGAATGCTGGTTATTTATTTAGAATGTTGTTAGTTACTTTTGTATAATACAAATAACATCTTCCAGTATCTTTCAAGTTTTGACTGCCATAACCATAATGTCACAAAACATGAAAAAGGTCATAAATGTTGTACTAATTGGCTGCTGCTATTCTCGCTTAATTCAGCCCTATACACTACATTGTTTTCTTAGATCATTGCCTTGTGCCAGTGGGCTAAGACTATGTGTTTTATCATCCTTAAATCTTCATCAGTTTTATTAAGTCAAATTGGAACTGTATTCTGTCATCATACAATTAAATATGTATAGGCTATGAATTAAACCTTATTTTCTTGAATATGCATACATTTTTAAGGAGTTGAGGACTAGCTTTCCTCTGGATACGGCAGGAAATCCACACGAACGAACAGTGAAACACAGTATGTAATGGTTAAATCTGGCATAACACTTATTGCCTCTGGATCATTTGATATGATTAAGCTGCATTGCCTAGAACTAAGAGTAGGCGATTGGGAGAAAGTGAAGAAAGCCAGAAGTTGTCCAGCACACCTCCAGACATCCAGTATTAACAGATATAATGGCTCCAGTGTATAGCTCTGCAAAGGCCTTGAACTACCCTCTAGATAGGAAATATTTTTCAAAGAGCATGTGAGGTGTGAAGTACTGTTGTGTAATCTCCTAGTAAAAACTAAACTTTGCCCTGGAAACAAGCAGGACACATACATCATAGAGTGCTGGGGAGGAGCTGGCAGGAGCCTGGAAAACACACTTAAAACACAGTTTAATAGAGTAACAAACATGTACTGGACAATACTGGAAGACAAAGCCTTTCAGATGAATACTTGAGATGTCTCCCTGAGGGGGAATACAGATGACTTCCTGACTCCTCTAAGTGTGGAATGCTGTATTCTGCACACATAAGAAGCATTGGACTATTGACATCCACCTGGTGGAAATACATCCTAAAGACTCTGGATCTTATTGTGGCAAGCAGGTACATCTTTAAGGAAGAAGTCATTGATCTTTCACCTACAAACTCACTGCTTCATGTCTGGCCATCTCAAAGATATATAAGCTCACTTGTTAACTTTTTAGTTTGTTCAGTTGCTGGACTCCATTCCCATAAAATAAAAACACAGATGTATATTTGGCATATTATTCTAGCTTGCGTATATAACCAGCCAATTTACTGGAAACCGCTTTCAAAACCAAGGGCACATCGTTTAAAAACATGTAGCATGTACCATCATATATCGACTGATTACTGAAATTCCAGATGGCAAAGTTGTTTCCTATATATTGATATATCAGTATTCAATATATTGCTCAGCTCTTATATCAGCAAAGCTGCGCGTCAATCAGCTAGGCCACACCCCATTACAACCTGGTTAAAATATTGATGTTTATGTTTCACCATTTTTATGTAGAAAAGACTTACAATACCAATGACAAAAATGTTTACATTATTAATCTGTCCCAAAGAACATTTCAAATGTTAACATTAAATAAAACATACATAAAACTATTATTATTATAGTGTGAGTATGATCAAGAGTGTTGAAAGTTGTGGTTAGTGACCAGTTCTTATGTTGTCTCTTAGTGTTTATTACAGAAGCTATGCAGCTAACATCAATTTCAAGGACTTTTGTTTTGCTTGTTTAAAAAGTTTATTGCTTTTACAAACCACAGTAGAAATCAGTATTATAAGCACATCCATTGCAGCGGCTGAAAAAACAAACACATCTGTACACTGAAAACATCCCAGCAGATCTACACCTACAGCTTACAAATAGCACCGGTTTGTATACAAAGTCCTATAAATGCACAGAAACAGGTTAGTAAAATCCTTATTTGATAACAAATATCAGTGCTTCAATCAAAATATATCTTGAAAACATAATTGCCAGTTCCGTTGCATATTTTGAAATAAACACAAACATCATAATCTAAAATAATGCTAGAAATATTTCACTTGTCATTGTCTTCCCCTTTTACTCCCCACCATTAGTTAGTCATGCAGTGTTAGAGAATATAAAACGCAATTATAACTAATAAATGTGATGCCACAGTATTCCAATCATTTCCATTTCAACTTTTAAAACCCTGTTATTAAACCAATATGAATGCATTGTTTTTCATTTGACCTCAAACTAAGCTTACAAGATACACTTTAATTAAGCTTTAGGACAGAAAAAAACTTTCCAGCGTTCTTTTCTGAGCACACTTCCTATTCATTTACTGCATACTGTCTTAACTTGGTTTTTTTTAAAGTCACAAAAATGATACAATACAAAATACTATTTGCAAAACAAAATGACAGAACATTTGACAGAACCAAGAAAATGAAGCAGAAGCTATTGGCTGTGTGGGTAGAAGGTTTAGACAGCACATAGCTGTACACTACATGACAATGTGTGGGGACAATATCAACTGAGTGCAAAAAGATCATATTGATTGCCTACAAATGATTTCCTTTTTTAAATACAATGTTGTAAAAAAGTGAAGTGAGTTATATAGTAATATTGCCATAGTAGTGGTCTAGAAAAACAGCCATATTCTTCAGCCCTTTAAAGTACCCATATTCATATTTTTTGGTGAGGAAGCATTCATGATTCAAACAAACTGCAGTGCACGGTTTAATGAAACACGACAATACTGATATTATAGTTGATTGTCATTTCAAAGTCAGCAAAATTAAATACACGTAATACTAATTACTAAGTATTTCTTGTTGTAGGTGACCAGATTTGGCAGGGCTCAAATAGACTCACACGTGTGGAACAGCTTACAAATAAGACCCC
>OMKP01001392.1:2138-20378 GCA_900302375.1 Bathygadus melanobranchus
GATAACAAAACAAACAAACAAAAAAATATATATATATATATCTGAAGCTAACATTACAGATAAGTAATAAAATAAGAGAAGAAAATATGACGTATATATATATATATATATTCATATGAATAGTGCAACTACTGGTATCAGTCGAGATAGAGCTGGCAATAGAGTTGTCTTGTCGTGTCACATAGTTCTGTGAAATAGTGATAATACCAATAAACACATTCACATTCATCGACGAAGAGCCGTGTGCTTCACAAGACAGTCCGTTTCATTCCATCACACTCGGCTCTCCTCTCCAACATGGACAAAGCTACTCGACACATAACTTATAATATTATGCTACTTAATCAGTCTTCTTTCAACATCAACCACCGGCAAGTTCGCTCACACCTGTTGGTGATCATGTAAATACACATTGTTTCCTCCGTTCATTCTATTGTAATTATTTTATAAATCAGCAAACTCATAATATTCCAGTGTTTATTCTCATCCCTATGTGCATGCTTCGGCGTTTGATTTGCTCTGTGGATTGTTTCTGATGTTGCGCCTGAAATTCTCGTCAGGGAATCATCAATAAAGCGAGCTGAGTCCCGGGAGCTGCGCTACGCCGTCAGGTACACCTCGAACAGACTGGCCACCGAGTGCATGCGGTAGAAGATTCCAAAGGGAAGTCCGATATTCACAATAGTAGCCCACATGGTGAATTTATAGAACTCTGTCTCGGTGCCGTGGTCGAACTGGGGGCGGGCGCCGAACGCAGGCATGATCCAGAGCTGCCGTAGAAACAGAGAACACAACATGTTTCAATGGACTATTGTCTGTGGCATCCATGTCCGGCGTATCTATCTGCCAGGGTGTTTAGCCCACTGGTATGTACAGTATGGAGAGAGAGATAATAAACTGGTTTATTGCATGACTTTTTAAATGTAGTAATGCCGGCAGAGCAGGTGGTAAACTGACATGTCAGTGCTCTCCATGATTGTGTGTGGTGATGGCTGGTTTAATGTGTGCATTGATTAGCCAATTCATCACAGGTGTGCAGCCTCACCCAACCCCAGACTCTAACTTGGGCCAGGTACAGCTGCTTAAACCAGCCACCAACCACACACACACACCACATTATATATGTATGTATGTAATCAGTCAGTACTCACAATGATGTTGGCCAGCAGAAGAAAGGCACAGACCTCCTTGAGCACACGTCTCTTCCAGGTCAGCTTGTGCCTGTGCTCTGGCGTCGGGCACGCCTGGTCGGTGTGGCCGTGCTCTCCGTGAGACGGCAGCTCAGGGCTTGGCTTGGTCTCCAGCTCAGAGTCCTCCAGGCCGCCTAGCTCGCCTATTCCCTGGAGGACGTACGGGTTGGAGAAGATGGCGACGGGCAGCGGCTCGTGGTGAGGTTCCCGGTGGAGGCCCTCGATTAAGAAGAGGTTCTGCAGACCCAGCTGGATGATCGTCATGAAGGCCCAGGCCAAGTTCAGGCCGTTCAGATAGCCCTGGGCTCCCGTCGCCACCAGGGCCACGATGGTGAAGTAGCTGATGATGAACTGTCCCATGGATGCAGCCACCAGCAGCCCCACGTCCAGGTTGCGGGTGGGGTTCTTCTCAGACTGTATGTCCCGGTGGTCCAGCCGGTAGATGGCGCATCCCACCAAGGTAGAGACGGACATGAGGCTGACGATCACCAGGTTCATAACAAAGTGCATCATCACCGCTCTGTCCTTCTTGGCGCCGTTGTCCTCCTTCTCCACGTCCACCTCGTACACCACGAAGGTGGCCAGGCCCGCCACCACCAGCACAATGCCGAGCGCTGGGCCCAGAAGCACGTCCCTGATGTGGAACTTGATCTTGTGGTGCGTGGGTTCATCCACCAGCCGGCCCACGTTCTTCCACATGACGTAGGCCATGGCGGAGGCGAAGAGGCTGTACTCAATGTTGAAGGGGTACAGGTAGTAGTAGGCCTCTTTGAAGATACTGCATGAAGAGTAGCTGCACTTGCATTTGTCTTCGCCATAGCTGGCTGAAACACACACACACACACACATGAAACATGAAGGCACAAGAAATATTGATATGAATGTCACCGCTCACATGCTTTCATTGTTCTCCGCCTCATTGGATAAAAGTGTCTGCTAAACATAAATACTTTGACCATACGATGCAAACTCTTCCAATTACCTCTCAGGACATAACTCCTTCGGATAGATAGTTTGGTGTTGTTGGTCTTATCATCCGGGATGTCTGTTTGATGTATGGACTCCTCTGTCACCGCTGTCATCCACAAAATCAAATTTGTGGCGAGCGTTAGCATTAGTCCACAGCTGAACAACAGAAGAGACAGTAGGTGAGAGAGAAACCATGATGAACACACTTTATGTAATATCTTCATGTTTGTCTTTGGCTTTGGTCTTCTACTGAGATTTCTACTGTTATAAATATAAATATAAAACAGAACACATTTCTAAAAAGTATGCTATTAACAAAAGTGCATTATGTGATGGATATGTTTATTTAAATGTTGGTACCGTGTGATGTTTGTTTGAAGCTGCACACAGTCCTTTGCATGGAACCACATGAAGTACGTCTGAAAGCACATCGGGTCATGACATCATTTGATTTAATTTGTCATGTAGTTGTCTTGTGATGATCTCACAACATTATCCATTGTTAGATGCCTGGAGCTAGGCTTACCTGAACAAACAGGAACACAGCCTGTACAACTGGAAAGACAACCTTAACAGCCGAATCACAGTGAAGGTAGCCGGCGTAGTTGGCAATCTTGAAGATATCCATGATCAGACTGAGCAGACCAAACAGCATGAGTCCAGCTGCAGAAGAAGCGAGGACAATGCAACAAATCAGCAAATACATTTGAAAACTATAACTATTTGTTTTGTTGTGCTCTAGTTTATTTTATTTTTGTACCCCTGAGCCACACAGGCCCTGCATGGCCATCCTTGAAGAGGACAGCATGTTCTTCCCTGGCGGTGTACACCTGATAGTAAAGCATCCATACGGTGGTGAGGATGATGAGGATGATGAGGAACACCTGCAGGTCGGCCGAGCTGATAACGCCGTTGTTGAGTGTGCTGGCGCTCACCAGGGCAACACCGAGGAGGATCAGGTTCAGGAAGAGGGTGCTCGACAGCAGCCAGCCCCAGTTCCGCGTGCGATCCTTGGGCACGCTGCGGGACGAGGCCAGGGCGAGGTTGGGCTCGCAGACGCTGTCCTGAGCCTCGGCCGGGGCGTTGCTGCTGTTGGACAGACGGTCTTCCTCCAGCTCCTCTTTGGCTGTCATCCTGCAAGGTTCACAGGGATGGTCACTGTTCAAGCAAGCGCACAGGTATCCGGTGTTCACGCACATGTTTCCCCAAGGCCTGTCCTCATGATGAGTGAGTATTATTTGTGTTTTATTGACTCAAGCAGGCTGAAGAGCTACGCCCACGAAGAGGCTTTGTTTTTTGGATGGATCCCGCCCAACTGAAACATTTCAATGAGAACAAGCCCAATTGTCACCTAACCTGTATCAGAAGGCCCGCTAATTAACAAATTAACAAGTGTGAGTTTATTTTGTTGTGCCTACTAATGTACTATATATATAAATATATATGTGTGTGTGTTTTGTATATGTATATACAAAACACTACATTGACTTTAAAAAAGAAAGAAAATATATACAGTATATATATATATATATGGAGACAAAGCAAAGACATATCAGCTTGATCTCTTCAAAATGAAGTCCACTGAAGATGAAACATAAATTAAATAAAACAGCGAGCCTGAACCTACCTGGCGGTGGTCGCTTCCCAGGGACCGTCTGGCTGCTCAACGCTTTTATATCCATCCACAGCAGCTTCGTTCTTCCCCAGGTTGTATACAACAGAGTCATAAATGTCAATAAATATGTTATGGACAATACCATATTATTACCACACACACAGTGTTTTGCACAAAATACTCACGGAAAGTTCAAAACTGTTTTCTTGGAAAACTCATCGTCCTTTTCTGTTTTTTCCCCCTTCCTTTGTAGTAATTATCATCCAAAATACAAGAAACCGGTTCCTTTCCCCAATAACAGCAACTTTTTGATATTTTGATATAACACATGTGTAAATGTCATAGCTCTCGTCATAAAGTTTTAACAGCATACCCAAAATAAATACAATAAAAGTTGAGAACAACCTAAGAAGACATTATGTCTGGTATGTCAAGGCTACATGCTTAGGAACAATGTTTATTATCCAGGTGTGCATTCCTTGTATTTATTTAAAACCGTACACATCATGAAGTGAACTGGTTCATAGGCAAAACTAAGCATGAACGTCTCTTTCACTCAGTGCCACAGGGGGGCAATTAATAGCTCTTGTCTCATGAGATAGAAAGGGTCAGTGTCATTGTGTCAAGGCCGCACTACTCTCAGTTTCAGTGCTCAGTGTTAAGCCATCTCAAATATGCGAACTAGCCAAGGCATTGTTCATTCTTCACCTTCACACTTAACAGCTTCGGGGCCTAGCCATAAAACACTGATATATATATACCCCCAGGTAAAAAAATATTATACTTAAATTATTATGTAAGTGTACTTTGTGGTTTTTATTTTTTAACTTTTTACAATTTTTAAGTGAAACTAAGTTGTGAGCATTCGAAGCACATTTTCAGCACAATTGTTTTAATCACCAGCATGTTGGAAAATATACTTAAAAAGACAGTTTAATTGATAGTAGAAGTGTATTTTAAATACACTGTTATCATACTCAATACTATTATTCCAGCATGCCTCTAATATTTCAAATGCAATAATGTTATACTGTAAGTACTGTATGAAGTTTTACAGAAGTATACTTATGTAAAAAGAGTCACTATTATACTTCACATCAACTTCAAACAACCTTCGACTTTTAGAACACTCCAAGTGTGTTATTCTGTTCCAGGACAAATTGCACTTCAATTATGAGAAAAACACAATGTTGTTGACATTAAATGAGTATACAAATTTTACACTTTACACAGCTTTGTAAAAAAACAACAACTAATAAACCCTTTACAAGTTAAAAATGTAAAAACAACTACCACCAAATCAACTTGTAATGCAAGTGTATTTCTAACAAATCATTTAGCATGAATTCCCAATTTTCCATCTCATTTACATTTTGAGTATACACAAGTAGTACAGAAGGTTTACTCAAGCACTACATGAGTAACCTTCTGGGGCAGCATTGTCTTGGGTGTGAAAACACGATGTCATTGATATGCAGTGATTACTTTGTTCTAGAACAATAGCAATGGAGTACAGTTACATTGTGAGTCCTTCAGTCATGCTGTTGTCACTGCCAGTATCACTGCGATGGTGGACGTTGAGATGTCTTCATAGCAGCTCTCACACAAGGATATACAAAGGGGTCCAGTCATAACAATTTGAGACACAAAATAACACATATACAAATGTAAATGGACTGCATTTATATAGCGCTTTTATCCAAAGCACTTTACATTTGCCTCACATTCACCCATTCATACACCGACGGTGGTGTCAACCATGCAAGGTAACAACCAGCTCATCGGGAGCAGTTAGGGTTAGGTGTCTTGCTCAGGGACACCTCGACAATTAGCTAGGCGGAGCCGGGGATCGAACTCGGCAACCTTCCTTCCGGTTAGCCAGACAACCGCTCTACCCCCTGAGCTACTGTCGCCCATGAAATGCCCAAATGTCATTATACCACGACAAAATACGACCGAGTGACCAAGGCACAGATATTCAGCAATTACACTCACGCACTGTTGTCTAAATGCAACAAATCAGGCTTCATCTTGGTCAGTGTGTTCTTGGATGATCGCATCACTGCAGAGAGTACCTCCAACTGTGGTCTCACTGTGATCTAAACAAAACAAAAAGACACACACACACATACTAGCGGTGGACATGTTGTCCTGTTTGTCTACACAAACCAATGTTAAACATGTCAATTCAATCAAATGAACAGTAGAGAGCGACAGCAACGATGGGAGAGAGCAATGGGATTATTTTCTCATTTGTAACATGGAAATCGGATCTGGAATCTGAGACATAACATGCATGCACACGGGCTTCAACATAACAGCGGGATGCGTTAGAGATGAAACGGTATGAACATGTTATATCACGATTATCGTGACCAAAATAATCGCGGTTATCAGTACTATCGCGGTGTTGTTAAAATGTGCTGAAACTTTACTTTTGTTTGCATAAACATTCAAATAATAGCATAGCCAATAAGTAAACAAATGAAAACCATATTGTTATATTAATTGTGCATTAACATAACAACATTGGCCAATGCCCATTAACAAAATTGCAGGGTTAGTGCATTGACAATAGCATCACTAGGTTTGGCTGCTGCAGTGCCCGCCCACTCTGTAAAGGTCTTTCATTGTGTCCATAGTGGTTAACTACATTCATAGATGAATTGTCCCTAACTCTATATGTATCGATCATTAATCTAGATAGCAGTCGACACTACAAGTCAATGTTTACTTGCACTGCGGTAGGTGAATATAGATTGCTTTTGATAACATGAGGGGATCGCCACAGTTTCGTTTTGGAATAAAACTTCCCTCCCTAAGTTCCTCTGCCATTGGAAAGTGTTCATTCATACACCTGGGGTGGAGCTTATGTGATTGACAGGCAAGATGGAGACGATCTATAGTAGGAAATTGGGCAGGAGGGTTTAGTATAAACAGTCTCATACAGCAGTCAACTAGAAACATTCTTACATTTCAGGCACTAATTGACCTTCCTGATGAATGACTGCTACGACACGTATGTTCTCTAGGTACATGAATGTTAGTGAGTTCACTGGCAGTAACAGAAGCTTCTGCTGACATTAGCAGCTAAATGGTAAATAGATTGCATTTATATAGCGCTTTTATCCAAAGCGCTTTACATTGCTCACCGATCTCACCCATTCATACACACCCTCATACACCGACGGTGGTGTCAACCATGCAAGGCAACAGCCAGCTGGTCAGGAGCAGTTGAGGTTAGGTGTCTTGCTCTGGGACACCTCGGCAATTAGCTAGGTGGAGCCAGGGATCGAGCCAGCAACCCTCCGGTTGCCAGGCAACCGTCTCTACCGTGTAAACCCAATTGCAACTAAAAAGGTCCTATATTAGAACAACGATTATTTGCCCTGAATAAACTGAGACAGGCTGATTTATTAAAAATAAAAGTACACTTTATTTTACAAATGTTGAGCAGGGTAGATAATCGATACTGTAGCAGATTGTAGGGGGCAGAGGGAGCACACAGGCAGACCTATGGGCTAAAATACACAACATTCAGCTAAAATACTCAAAAGGCATGCATAGAAAACCACTACGAACCACAAACTGAATTATAACGCCCTGATGTCAATTCAATTATTGACTACCCTTGCAATATTGCACAGTAGCCTACATAAAAGATAACAAATGAACGGTACATAAGGAACAAACTGATAAGTGACTACCTATATCTAACGTGGGAAAAAACTAACTTATTGCACTTTGGACACGATCTTTTTGACAGTCAGGACAACATGTGTCAGCTGCGTGACAGATCTCGACCATCGATCATACGTCTTGTGTCAAGTTGTGTACGTCACCCACCTGTACGTCAACACTTCCTGGTCTGGGTTCGCCCCCAAGCGTAGAGAGAGCAGCCTCGCTCACTAACGTGCGCCCTAAATGCACTGCCGGCATTACACCGGTCCCAAAGGCTACCGTATTACATGGATCCTTCCTTATAAATATGAGTCTCTATTTAGAATAAATCGTTATTTCTATGATGTAGGCCTACTTTATTTGCTTTGATACATCCCGTCTGGGAATAATAAAGTACGATACATTTTATCTGAATGTCTGAATAACACGACACATGGACTTATAAAGTACTTTGATCAATACGACTATTATATAATTATACACTAGGTCTACTTATGCATCCTTCATGCATGGGGCCTTCATGTGGAATGACGTTACAAAGTAGAAAGCTTCGTTTGGTTTGTTTCTTTGTCCTTAAATGTCCTTTAATGCCATTTATGTTTCGTTATCTATTAACAGGTCGGCTACGGGCATCAGACAGAGCTGGAAGCAAACTTTTTGAACAAAGATGTTGGCTATTGATATTTATATTTGAGGTGTTATTTTCAGCAGGACTGTAACTGTAGTCGTATAGGGAACACTGGCCACCGGGAGCACCCGAACTTAGCCGAAGTGCGCGTTCTTGGCTTCTGGTTACAAACCCTTTGTGCCTTTGTCCATTGTTAGTTAGGCCTACATCCCTTTGGATCGGGTGTTTTGCGGGGGGACAGTGGGGTGGAGGGGCGACAGCTCAGCCCCACTATAGTCAGCGGTCATCTGGAGAAAGATGATGGTCATACGGCATGGGGGTAGAGACGGGTTTCATCGTGTACAATGAATGACAGATACCATAAGGCGGCCCGGGATGGATACCTGGACTTGCTCAGGGAAGCGACGAGGAAAGACCTGAACGCGTCGGATGAGGATGGCATGACGCCGACATTATGGGCGGCTTACCACGGCAACCTGGAGGCGTTGCGGCTGATCGTTGGAAGAGGGTACACGCTTCATAGCCTGCTATAACGTTTATTTAGTCACGGTAACAGTCGGCTTTCTAGCTGTAGATATCGATCATGAGTAGTCATAACTCAAATCTATTTGGGAGACGAGATGCGCACATCGCTGTTTTCATCAAGGCTCCCTAATGAGTTCTCCTCGAAGCATCCATTTAACGCACCAGCTGGACACTTGACCACTCCAATCATTATTATGTATTCGTTAATAAATACAATTAGGCCTAACATTAAGCCAATCATGAGCTCACACTAAGCCAATTTCTGACACTGATGTTTGACATTTGATGGTGAAAAAACAAACCAATCAACAGGCCAATAAACAAACAAACAAACAAACAAACAGTCATACCGTCACCCATAACACCTGCAGCTGAACCAAGGGTTGATTCAATGTTTTACGAAGCAAAAATGGCATGTTCTACAAGCCATCTAAAGTAAACATTGTACAGGATGTCTAGTCTCTCAGATTGTGGCTATAGGACAAATACAAAGAAAGAAAGCATGTAGACTACAGATGAGATCTTATCTGATTGGCAAGTGGGACAGTGGCCTCACAAAAGACTATTTATCTTCTGTTCTGTGTGACCTGGTTTCCCCATCCACTAACAAATGGAACCCCCCATGGAAAGGCCCACATTTCATGCATGCATGCATGTGTTGAAATCACAACATAGGAAACAAAAGCAAATGATGTAACAGTAGACAGGATTCATTGCAATACCATTGTAAACTGTGCACGACACGTAACACGCATGGCTTCTCACGGGCTAAAATTGCACTGCAGCTGTTTACCTCTCACAGGCTCAGCATAAAAAAGACATCCCATAAACCACCATTATGATAGCCTTTGATTGACAGCATGGAGCTTAGACGCTATACTGTTTTGACAAAGTAAAAGCCTCTGTGAGACCCAGGATAAAGGAGAAGTGGTAAATGGAGTCCTGGGGTTCAGGGGGTGTCATAAAATGCCCTATCTGACATGTCATATAGCACACATTTTTATGAGATACATAAATTTGTCTCACTGTCTTGGACAAGCTGGGTATTAATCGGTCTGAATTGGTGATAAGTCCTTTATTTAATTATTTTGGATGTAAGGCTATTATTATTATATTTAGGACCAAAGCTATAAATGTTACGCTAAATCATAAACCATTTGTAATGCATCATGGGAAACCATGATGCATTAGTAAACCAGATTAGTCAACCAGAAGGTTGACTAATTTATCTTAGGTTGTTGGTTTATAACATTCAAAACGCCTGTGTGTTTTATGTTTATATTTCATCATCATTCCATAGGCTATGTATTTTCTTTTGCACAATTGTGGACTCGGACTTGGTTTGAGGTTTTTTTTGCTCAGTTAACTCTCATCTGCGTCTCAACTGGTGGTTCTAGTACAGAAGACATCACAGGTCATCCTTTAAATGACTCACAGTTTAACAGTAGCACCTTTGAACCTGTGTGGGTCCAGTCACAAAGACGGGGACTTGAAATCAGGGACAACGTTGGGCGAGAAGATTCTAATCATTGCCCTGGTTGGGTCTAGCGGGTCTGGTGTACACACATAAAACCCTACAGCCCCATCTATCAATAATATATCGGCGCTCCTGAGCTGGCTTCACCTGCAAGCCATGCATTATTGAGCAGCCTTTATGTGGCACCACTGGAAGACTAACGTTATATATAGTGTTAACACACATCCCGTTGAACACACGCTGATTGTGCTTGCTGTAGGTGCTAGAAATTCCATTGACAGTATCGATCAGAGTTCAGTTCTTATGTCTGTCTGTTTACGTCAGTATGGATATTCATGGTTTCTTTGTTTGTTGTTTTTAACCGTTTTCAAGACTAAACTAAATAGACATGTATAAATAATATAAATGGTTATGTACCACTATGATCAAAGTACCAAGTTCCTTTGAGATAACACACAGGTGGACTTATGGATCCACACACAATGACGCCACTTGCTTTAGGTTTCCATGTCCTGTAGACATGATTCAAGGAATCCGGTATGATGGTGACGTCATCAACGTTGTGGTCCTGACTGATGGCCACACAGCTCATGGTGGCTCCCCCTGTAACTGGATACAAGTAGTGTAGTGGCAGTGTCAGCAGGGCTGTGGTCACATTACAAAGTTGCTGCAACACTGCAACACTACAGTGAGGTGATCATAAGGTCATAAGACCATTGGCTGGCCGTGGCAGCCATTGGTCTCATTCTATAACCATGATTCTACAACCACGATTCTATAACCATTACCACATTCATTCATACATCAGTTCAGCTCCTTTTAGATTTTGTGTTGTATAAACAATGTTTAGTGTTAGTGCGTTAAATGGTTGACAAAGTTGCCATGCACAACACATGGCAGTAGGCGGCAGTAGCTCAGGAGGTAGAGACGGTTTTCTGGCAACTGGAAGGTTGCTTGTTTGATCCCCAGCTCCCCCTAGCTAAGTGTCGAGGTGTCTCTGAGCAAGGGCCATAAATGCACTAAATGTCGCTAAGTTTTGAATACCTCTGTTACCACTCCTCCTGTACAACAAGAGGGGGGGCCGTGCAATATTAGGAATTGTGCAATAATTATAATCTGCAATATTCTGTGAAGTATGTGCATATGTTTACATCCCATGTTTACATCCTATGTCTACATCCTAAGTGCAATAGGTTTACATATGTGCATATGTTTACATTTCAAGTGTACATTTACATTTACATTTAGAGCATTTGGCAGACGCTTTTATCCAAAGCGACTTACAAAAAAGTAACAGTGTATATATAGAAATAGGCCTGTTTAGTTTATAGTCTCACCCCTAGCACAGTGTATAGAACAGTATAGCGTATAGTATATAGTATAGTATGGTATTGCCTATAAAGTATAGTATAGAGTACAGTATAGTGTAGTATTAGTAGTAGTGTAGTATTGTGTATAGAGTATAGTATAGAGTATAGTATAGTGTTTACCTCCTTTAGCACAGGTCCAGGCGCTTAGCTTTCCTCCTACTATTTATGCTCCATTGCCTGTTTTTAATTACTATCTTGCTTGTTGTTGTGTCTTGTTAGCACCTAGGGGTCTGCACCTTAATTTTGTTGTACCTGTGCTTGTACCCGTACAATGACAATAAAGATCATTCATTCAAGACACCTAAACCTAACTGCTCCTGACCAGCTGGTTGTTTCCGTGAAATGGTTGACACCACCGTCGGTGTATGAATGGATGAATGTGAGGCAATGTAAAGCGCTTTGGATAAAAGTGCTATATAACCATTTACCATGGCTCACATAAACATAAAGAAAAAAAAAACAAACAGCTGATTGTGGAGGAGGATGCCACACAACCCCCCCAGTAGGAGCTCCTGACTGATGTCAGGACAGCAGAGCAGCTTCCGCAAGAGACTCAAGACTCAACTGTTCAGAGTTCACCTGGACTGGGCTTCCCTCCTTACCCCCACTTCTCCTCCATAACCCATTCCCACTTACCCAACCAGGGCTTGAATCCCATCCCCTCTTGGATCCCTAACACTTACTTATATGTTTGTATGTCCTGGCACTTAAAAATAGTAGTGGCTTATACTTTGTGGCTTATCCCAAATGTAAATGTAAATACTGTACCTCTCTTCTCCGTCTTGAGGTAATCCATGAACTCTCTCTATGCTATAGGGGGAAACCAGACAAATGCGACATGTGGGGCAACACGCCGCTTCACCTGGCGGCTGCGAATGGACACCTCTCCTGCCTGTCCTTCCTGGTGGCGTTCGGTGCCAACGTGTGGTGTCTGGACAATGACTACCACACGCCGCTGGACATGGCCGCCACCAAGGCTCACATGGAGTGCGTGCGCTACCTGGACTCCATCGCGGCCAAGCAGACGGCCCTCAACCCCAAGCTGATCAAGAAGCTGAAGGACCAGGCGTTCCGCCAGGCCGAGAGGCGCATCAATGATTGCGCGAAGCTCCAGCGGAAACATCACAAACGCATGGAGCGCAGGTTCCACAAGGAGTCCATATCAGATGCCATGAGCTTCTCCAGCTTTAGCGGCAGCTCCGTGAGCCGGCTGCACCGCTTCAGCGCTGCCACCGGCAGCGTGCCATACTCTCAGGTCAGTCACATCTTCGTGTACCTACGCATGAAGTAGACGAGTAGACAAAGGTTGCGTCTTTGCGTATTTAAAATATTTTTCTTGTCTATGTTTGTGTGTTTTAAGGCTACACTTCATGCCACAAGCCGCGGGAAAACCAAGATCCAGAAGAAGTTGGAGAAGAGGAGACAAGGAGAGGGGACCTTTAAAATCTACGAGGACGGACGGAAGAGCGTGCGCTCTCTCTCCGGCCTCCAGCTGGGTAACGACGTCATGTTTGTCAAACAAGGAACCTACGTCAACCCGAGGGACCGCGCTCGCCGCAACATCCGCAACATGTTCTCCGGTGACAGCGAAGATGCCATTTCACGTGCCATGAGTGAGCCGGACCTCCACGGGCCTGATGTGGATTATTCTGAAATCAGCACAGACTCTGGTCATGACTCCCTGTTTAACCGACCTGGTCTGGGTACCATGGTTTTCAGAAGGAACTATGTCAGCGGAGGGTTGTCCGGCCTTCGGGGACCGGATGAATCCAGTGAGGTGGGAGCGGAGCGACCGGGCAACACCGTACGTTTACGGAGCAGACTGCAGCACTATCCAACTCTCGAACAAGACAGCATCGGCAGTGCGCGCAGCCTGCGGGAGAGAAACTTCCAGGAGCTGCCCTGGGATGAGGTGGAGCTAGGGCTGGATGATGACGACGAGCCGGAGACCAGCCCCTTGGAGGTGTTCCTCGCCACGCAGAGCATGAGTGAGTTCATCTCCATTTTCAGAAGGGAGAAGATTGACCTGGAGGCACTCCTGCTTTGCTCGGACACTGACCTTAAAAGCATCCACATACCCCTGGGGCCCAGGAAGAAGATCTTAGAAGCCTGTCAGAGACGCCTGGAAGCCATTGACGACCCAGAATGCATGGAGGACACAGAGCTGTAGACGCTCCATAATATGAATACAAGGTGAGGTCTCATGAGGAACACACTTTACATTCAATTACATTATTTCACATTATAGGCATTATAAGACTTGAAAGACTTGACTGAAATGGTCTCCCCCTCTTCCCATTTCACTCTACAGGTAACTGCTCCCCTGTTCTGGTTAGCCTTGCAACTAGAACCATAGCAACCACATTAAAAGGGTTTGTGTTTGAATCAGAGCCCTGAAGACGTACATGGTTCCACTGCACTAACTCAAACCAAATGACGAGGCAGACTAGTGCTGCAGAGTTGTTTGCCGTGAGATTGAATGGAAGCAGAGCGAAATAATGACAGCTGATTGCGTTTCCTCAAGTCTCTATGTATGCCCCTGTGGGGTACATTTTAATGTCTCCTGTGCCTATGTTGCCTGTGCCTAAGCATTCTTAAGTTATTTTATATAATAAGTGGTTTTGTTTCAATGGTGCAATACTGTCAGGTTTTTTGTAGCATACTAGTTTTGCCCTGACACATTCATTGTGAGTATGAGGATTATTAAAGAGCTGTACATGTTTACATTATGCCAGCTAAGGGTAGCTTGGTTTACATTCAAGCCAATGGCCAATGGCATTAAAGTCATTAATCACATTTCTGGTGGAAATTGTACACTGTGTGAGACAATATTTACATCCACCAGTTTTAATACAATCATTTTCTGTGTAGTTAATGTGAGTCTGACAGCAGTTTGTGTCGTAAGAACCAGATGTATTTGGTACATCTTGTTCTCCCTCTCCCATCTCCCATTTACACTAATGTAAATGTAAATGTAAATGTATGTAATAGTGCAATAGTTTTATGTGTAATGGTGAAAGTGGATTATTTTTGCACAATAAAATTACTTATTTACACAAAGTGATTACTTTATTATATTGTTCAGACACAATAACAATATTCAGGGATGTGAACAGCGAAGAGCTACCCAGAGGTGATCATTTTTTGTAACTTGAGTTCTGCACAAGTTACATGGTGACAACCTAACACTACACTGTGTAGTGATAACAGACTAAAAAACAAGTAGGCCTACAAACAATACAGTATTCAAGTATTCAGTCTTATCTCCCATAGAGAGGTGAAAAATAATCGTCTTTAAATTGACGTGGAACATCTTTTGTGTATCCTAGCATACAGGATAACTACGGTCAAGTGATAATCAGGAAGCTGTGTGAGTAACGACCTGCAGAAGTCGTAAGGTGTTCAGTGCTTCTGTAGGCTGAACGTATAGATTACCAAGAGCAAAGTCCAACACATATAAATTCTGCTTCGTACCATGTGCAATAAATTAACTAAATATGCACAATAATTAGAATCTTGGCACTTTATCTGTTTGCTTTTCCATATAGCATTTTATGTATCTATTTGTCATGTCTATCATGCTTGCTGCAAAGTGAGTTTCCCTTGAGGGGCAATAAATTATGAACAGAACTCAACTGAACTGGCTTGGGACAATCAATCAGCAGGGTTACCAAGTCTTTAAATTCCTAACTTAACCGCCGCTAACAAATTATCTTTCACTCATCAGCTTATTCTCAGACAGGCCTAGCGATAAAGCTAACAGATTATTAGCGATGAATTGCGGTTAGTGGAAGAGGATGACAGGAGAGAGTTAGCATAGTCCTTGTTGCTAGCCCATCCGCAAATTTGTCAGGCATATACAGGTATGTATCCCTTTTTTTTGTTTAAACCTGTTTTTTAAAATCAGAGTTCACCTGGACTGCTTAGCTTCCCTTCTTACCCACCTCTCCTCCACCCACTCCCATTTACTCAAACAGGGCTTGAATCCCATCCCCTCTTGGATCCCTACCACTTATATGTTTATACGTCCTGGCACTTAAAAATTGTTCTTGAATTATGTAGAATCCTGTATGTTTATATGTCCCGGCACTTAAAATAGTACTTAGCATTGTATCCTGGCTACTTTTCTGTTTTACAGCAAGGGGTCAACCTAGCAATTATGAGCTTGACATTTGTTCTATTAACCTAGCAATCATGAGTGCTTGAAACTTGTTCTATTCAAATCTTACTGTACCATCAGCGATATATTATTGTTTCACTCTTTCGCCAAATGTACTGTTTGTAAGTCGCTTTGGATAAAAGCATCTGCCAAATGCCATAAATGTAAATGTGCATGGAGAGTACTTTTACATGTGTCATGCAATGGTAAAGAAGTCTCTCTGGAAAGAGGATCTTAAAACTTTCTTTCATACAGTGTGACAAACAAGTCTAAGGGCTTGTGTAAGTGTTGCAAGATAACCCCATCAGCATAGGATCTTTATAACAATGTCTCTTCTTTTGACGTTCCAAACTTCCTCTTTCCTGTTGGGATCTACCTTTCAGTGATTTTCCATTGCTCTAACACACAGGTACATTTAACAAGTTAAGCAATCACACGTCATTCAGCTAGCTATTCATCCCTCATCATGACAATAGGTCACACATACTTCTAAATGTTACAATCATGATGAAATGAAATATTTTCCCCCACACTTCCCATCACATTTTTCAAGCACTCCCCTCTGGAAGGAGGTTCTGGACTGTAAAGACTCGAACCACCCACCACAAGAATAGCTAGTAGACCTCCTCTCGGTACCAGGTATGTCCTTGGGCCTCCAGGATTTTGAGTTAGCAAACGATCCATTAATTCCTTGTGCTGTCCTAGATAGGGCGTTTTCTTTTCAGAGGGGCAAAAGATTGACCACACTAACCGCGCATTTCTCAGTAAAGTTATTGAAAAGATTTACACTATTACTTATCCACTAATAATATCTGTCAAGCTCTCAAGTATATTTCCAACATGCTTGTCAGCTATGAGCCAGTCAGGTCCTCTGGCACTGGCCTTTTACAGATTTTAAGAGTTAATACTGAAGCTGGCAAAGCAGTGTTATGTTTTTATGCTTCCATGCATTGTTGTAAAAGCTTCCCAGTCAGTCTGTGATATGCCCCAACATTTTTTAAGCAGGCTTAAAAGCTTTTTAGGATCGCACATTTCTGAACCACCCCATAGACTTTGTGGCAAGCTAATATTGTATTCAACAGTGCGGTATCCATTTTAACCTCATTTAAAGTCAGGGTTCATTTACACAAATATTTTTTAAAAGTGCTTACGTGACCTGCAACAACAAGATAAAATTGCTAACGTTAAATGCTTGGAGCCACATGGGATTTTCAAACGTATTTTCTCCATATCGGTATATGGTTGCTGCATAAATTAAAGTTTGATAGACAACATTGAACTAAACTTTACAGAAGCCGAGTAACTTTGTGTCTTACAGCTGTAAAGTCTGTAAAGACATGAAGAATTAGAAGAAAGACATGATGCACAATTTCATCCTGTGCTCAATCCATGGATGTAAACAACCAAGGATGTATTGGTTAACTGACCAGCAATCACTCAGCGCCATTGTTACTGGCTGTGTGTATAATAAAGCATAATTAAGTCCTGCTAAGTGTCACTGATTATAATACATTTTTTTGCTCTGCCATATCGTAGCGTATTTTAATCGGTCTCGAACCAAGCAACTTGGACCACTGAACTGTTACACCCCCGGGTGTCTAAATTGAAAACATAGCAATGAGTTTGCCATATTCTGCTAGACGTAACAACGCGGAACCACAGACTTGCAGACTTGTTATTCCGGGCATGAATCCAAAAACGTTTAAAAAAAAAACAAGACCTGCCTGTCTTTCCTCAGGATAAACAATCTACTCGATTACACCTTCATTCCAGTTGGTTTAATGAGAAGAACAATTGTATTTATATAGCGCTTTTCTGAGTACTCGAACACTCAGAAAGACACTTTACATGATACAAAAGAAACAAAATACAGTAAAAAAAACTAAATGTCAATAAAAGGTCACATTAAAACATTTAAAAGCATACCATTTAAGGGGCAGAGGTGAGGATAGTTAGATTTTTAAAAAGCAATCTTAAAACAGTGTGTTTTGAGCGATGTTTTAAAAGAGAGGAGAAAGGGTTGTCTTATTACAGTTAGGACTTGATGAACCTGACGTCTAAACATAGAGGGGTGCCTACACAAATAGCACATGAACCCTTCCCTGATTGGGTCCACAGTGCAACTCTTCGTTATCATTTCCTTCCTTGCCAGGATCTGGAAAGGAAGTCTGTTGTTCTGGTACGGTTAAAATACAGAGGAAAGGAGAGTAGGAAAGGAGGTTGCGGCCTTGTTCAAGTCTGGGAACAAAATAAGCAGGCGCTCAGCAACGTCGCCGAAATAGAGAATGTCCTGAGGCTGAGATGGGGTATGACAATTGAGAGTGACAGCTGACAAAAAGTAGGAGTGGCTCACAGAAGAAGAGGTCTCGCATAAATGCACGCAAACGAGCATGCAACACACCTATTCTCTCTCTCTCTCTCTCTCTCTCTCTCTCTCTCTCTCTCTCTCTCTCACACACACACACACACTCTCTCGCTCTCTCACACACACACACACACACACACACACACACACACACACAGTCTCTCTCTCTCTCTCTCTCTCTCTCTCTCTCTCTCTCTCTCTCTCACACACACACACACACAGTCTCTCCCTCTCTCTCACTTATGAGTTGCAGTCTGAGGA
>OMKP01001393.1:0-11027 GCA_900302375.1 Bathygadus melanobranchus
GGGGGGGACCCCCCTCACAAAATCTGTTCCTTTCCCCGCCATTCAATAGCCCGCGCTGATGCACAGAAGGCCTGAACTGATAAAGGCGACTCAAAGAATAAGAATTCCTCTGTGGATTTTATTATGTGCGGTGTCACCTCACGCAAATTCATTTATTTTTGCTATAGATATAGAGCTTCGGTGGAGTGGCCTACCCCGGGGCGTCTGGTTTATTGTGAAGGCACACATGTGTAGGCCCTATGTGTGATGTGGGGGACGTTTCAGAGACGCGCCAATATGGTTAGTCTGTGGTGTGAATCACAACATTTAGACAACAATATCGACACGTTGCTCGTGTGCAGGGTTGCTATGCCCCCGGGCCAGCATAAAAATAGTCTATAGTCGGCTAATCAAAATATCGGCCATTCCTCTTGTTCTGTGCAATAAAACGGGGTTGCTCACCGTGGGTCCACAGGAGATATGGGATATTAAGAATGAAAACACCGCAATTTTTTGGAGTATGTGTGGTTTGGGATCGGTTTTTTCAAGCACATATCGAGGCCTATGTATTGTAAATGTATGCATCAGACACGTGGGACTGTCTTTCTCAGTAATACATCTTTGTTTAGGCTTTGTGTTTGAAGCATGACGCATTTAGTTTGATAGTGGGATGGCAGGAGCGCCTTTTCTTAAACACGACACAGAGAAGGCAGATAAATGGGCGGCGGGTGGCTCCGTGGCAAGAGGCCCGGAGAGATATCAACCATCGAGTAATAGAGAATCTTCTCCGAGCCACGGAATGCGAGCGGAGCAATTTGAAGGGGCACACTTTTTGTTTTAAGTTCATTGGGAGAAATGCTATTTTCTCCCTCCCCCGTCTTGCTCTATATTTTTCGATACCTGCTCTAAAAAAAGAAAATTAAAATTAATACGAGAGCCGCGCCTTACAAAAGAAGCCATTCGTCTTGTTGATTATCTATTTGGTTGTCAGGGTTTGAGCTATGGCGCCGGCCCGCTCCCTTTTTGTAATATATAAAAAAAATACACACGCAGCACCGGTCCAGAAAGCTCAAACAGAAAAAAAATGCTGTGCAAAAATTACACTCATTAAAGCATTAAAAGAGCACAAGCCGAAAAAATGAATTAACTTTTTTTTCAGGAGGAGAGGAAACGAATTGTATTTTAAATCTGATTCTTAGCCCAAGCGAACGAGTCTAGCCAAGCCCACTGCAAAGCCAGAGAGTAGCCATTAAATTAACGGGAGAAAGGGAGTGAAACGGAGGGACGGTATGTGATTTAAAACGAGATTACAAGACGTAATGTACCAAGATCACTCTTGGTCGGGGGAGATTAATCATCGCTGCCTTGGTGGCAGATCTGCAGGCCGCTGATTTCTCAAGACAGTTCGTTATGTTGAAAAAGCATGAAAATTAAACGAAATTATTTCGTGTCTCTCATTTGTGCATAAGTGTGTTTGTTTTAAATACACTTTGTTATCACAACCCCTGTTAAGAAAATAAACATTGGCGCGGTTCAACCCATGCAAATATTAACCTAATAAAATAGAAGAAAGAAGTCAAATGGTTATTTCCAATTTTCTAATATAGGCCTATAGGCCTAATTACCAATATAAATTAAACTGCTGGCAGAGAGAGCGAGGAAGCGGCAAAGACAGAAGAGTAGGCTATAGATTCCGGTTTGGAGCCATTTATTTTATTTTTATGAACTATTTACAAATAAGAGGACACGGGGAGGAATAATCAGAAAAGGTCAACGTACAAATATAAATGGAAAAGAAAGAGGAAGTGTGGAAAGAGAATAATACATTTTCATCAACACCGCCATCATCATCATCAGCAGTATAACTGATCTTTGGAATGTAAATAAAGACTTATTCAAATATAAAACCGAACGCCGTCAATGCAATAGATTGAAATAAGAAGAGTAGAAAAGAAGGGTAGAAAAAAAGGAGGAAATAAAGACAGTTTGCGCATCATGTGCCGCGCAGATGATGGTTTTAGATATTGAAGGGGGAAAACAATAAGAATAGGGATTGAGATCAACATCATTCGATCATGCAATATACGCATTTATTTGCCTCTCAGACGGTCCCTGGCCAGAACAATTGCTTATTATTAAATTACTTTACAATAAATGAAAAAAACGTCTATAACGCACCACTAAATAGAAAAAAAAATCTCAAAATTCGTCACTTCATAAAAAAGACAAAATATAAGTACAGCTGAGGTAATAGGTAGTACATTGTATAGTGCTGCTCTTATAATGCTTTAAGGTTATTCGTACCGATATTTTGGTTCGGATATATTTCGAGATCTCTTTAGCCACCGTGAACCATTGCAACCCTGTATGTCTCTTAATGTAGGCTATATTAGCGTTGTTTACCCTGTCTGTCTGCTGTCCAACACTTTGTCTGGCGATTTATTTTACAATGTCTTTAACCGCCCGTCTGCATTTTCATCTAACAAGGCTTCTCACATATAAATAACACTGTAAATTATAACGATCACATTTGAGCAATGAAAGGACTGTACGTAAGCGCGTTGTCTCATATAATAGCCTAGAATGGAGTTTATTCCCATAAATTCAGGAAGGAATACAGGTTGCATTGTTTCACTTTGTAAAGGAAAATATACTGAACTATTATTTTATATATAAAACGTATAAAGGGCAATTCATTTTTGAATAAAGGAAATACAGGAGGTGAATACGTTTTATGTTATATTTTGGTTACCATGGTGCCGGACGGAGGTGTGCTGGGAGAGGGAGTGTTAAAAGGGAGCGTAAGAAAACGTTTCTTGACGAGGGACTAGAGGTTTCATTTATTAAACAGAGGAATGGATGGGATGAGGAGGGGTGGGAGGAAGGTAATAGGTAGAGCCGCGGTTCAACCCTTTGCTTTGTACCCACAGAGTAAACATGACAAATGGGGCCCGAGTTTGGCATGATTAAAGATGAAAACGAGGATCCATCTTCACTAAAAAAATAGAAAAAAACACTATCTTCAGCTTACTGCATTGTGTCCTGGTTAGTCAAGAAAGAGAAGGGATACAGAGGAATAAGCAGAGTGACATTATGGGATAATACAGAGTGGATCATGCAAAAAGCGATCGATTGGGAGAGAGAGAGAGAGAGAGAGAGAGATGACTGAAGAGAAAGGGAATAAACGTAGCATTTTCTCCGCCACACACATTGTGTTTCAATTTTTGAATTTGCGTTGCTTCAACCCCCTTTGTTATTTTTTAATTTACTAATCGGACACGTTTTGCTTTCCACTATCAATATCCACGCCCCAGATCCTTCTTAGCCTAAAGGTCAATACCCCTATAATATCGAAAACGCATCCAAGGAGGCCCTCCAGTAGGCCTATTGTTCTTCCAAAAGTGCATGATGAGTTGTATAATATGCTGTAATAATAAAACAGTGAGGACCGTTCCACTCAGTTTGAACTGAAGAAATGTGAGTAAGGACAAATGGGATAAACTCAGCTATAGTGGTCCATTCGATCGGTTCTGGGAACTCGCTAACGCCAGCGAGTTTGTATTGCTGTGGCTGTTGTTTGATGAGCTACTCCCAGATCGGATCTTGGTGTTGGGCAATTTGTGGTCCTTTTTCCACTTCATTCTCCGGTTCTGAAACCAGATTTTAATCTGCCGTTCCGAGAGACAGAGAGTGTGCGCGATCTCCACCCTGCGCCTGCGCGTCAGGTACCGGTTGTAGTGGAACTCCTTCTCGAGCTCCAGAACCTGCTGGCGCGTATAAGCCGTCCTCGAGCGCTTTGGCTCTCCTCCGGTGTAATTTGGGTTCACTGTGTGAGGAAATAAAAATACATATATATATATAATGTCAGCCTTTTCGTCATCAAATAAGACAAATTGAATTGATTGACGGTAATGTGTTACTTCAAGTCATCCAATTAAAATATTCTCATGAGAATGCAGTACGAATATTGTCTCGTATGACCTACGACTCCCAACATTTTTAACAGGACATTATCACGTCAAAATGGCAACAGTGAGTTGATGGCTGTTATTTTCAACCCGACGATGTCCCTATCGGCAACTATGGGTCATGCTATGTTATGTGCCGTTTGAAATAACTGCTTGGTTGTCTGTTCAGTCGTCAAAAGAAGGCCTCCGGGCGTTTAAAAGAGGTATATGCCAGTCAAAGCGGTATCCAAATGTTGCGATTTATTGTATAAACATGACAGATAGAAGCCATCGCACCGCACGCACGTCCACCGAGCGTCATAAATATAATAACGCTCATTTGAACAGCGGTAGCGTACTATACGTGTTATCTGTGACGATTAAATGTAAAACCGTATTAGACTATTTACACAGTGTTTCAGAAATGATCCAGATTGAACTACAGATAGTCATTGTCTGTTTTGTGTAATGTGGTTAAGAATAGATGGCGGGGGTGGGGGTATAACGACATAGGCATCTGAATGGCCGATGGGTTAATGGTTCAACACATGTACGAACTACAAGCAGATGACACGAATCGTGTAAGACGAAGTCACAATGCATTCATTAGGTCTTAGACTTAGACCTACAACCCAAAAAAGTGTAGATTAAATCATGTTTTATATGAATTGACCATAACAGTGACTTTGCAAAATGTATACGTATTGCTGTCTAATCATGTGGTAGATACCACTAAAGAGCAAACACGACCGTCGATTACGGGAAGGTAAAGCTACAAATAAGACTAATAGACTCCCAACTCTTCGGTTTTACATTAGTGTTTTACGGCCGGCTCCATAAACATGAATATTTTAGCTGCCATAAAACTTCCTCCCCTGGTAGGCCTATAACAGCGAAAACTCGGCAGAGTAAAGTACACCGTTTATACAACCAGGCCACTTAAAATCAAATTACCCAAGCATAAAACTTAACTTATGGGCTCTTCCTGACTTGTCATAAAGCAGGGAATTAGAGCAGACGATCTTGCGATCGGACTTCAAAAGGTACCTCGTCGGAGAGGTGCAATAAAAATTTATGGGGGGTGTAATTATGTTGGCCCTGCAAACAGGCAATCGTAAATCTCGACCCAAGCGCTACTTCTGCCGTCTTCTACCAGAGAAAAGAGCCGTGGATTTGACTGTGGACACCGAGCTGTCCGCCTTGGGCTGGACTATACTGAGCAGCACAAAGAAACAGAGCTATAGATATGAGAAGAGGGTGAATAGTGAAAAGTTAAGCAGCGAACACTTACCGATGTTGACGTGGACCTTTTTCATCCACGGGTACACCACTGGATCCTTGCGGGTGCTGGCGGGTGAAGAAGAAGAGCTTTGTCTGTGCGGTGTTTGTCCGCAGGACGGTGGCGGAGGGGGGCTTGGAGTCATTGAGTCGCAGTGGTGGTTCTGTTCCGAGATGGGTGTTGGTGTCTGAAGTCCGACCGGGGGTAGGACATGACCCCGTGGGGACATGACCACTGAGGCGGGCTGCCCAGAACCCTGGCATGGTGTGAAGGGTGCAGCCTCGGCGCCGCAGCCCGGCCGCTGTGGGTGTTGCTGCTGGTGGTGGTTGTAGAGGGAGTCATGCTGAAACGCGGTAGCCTCCTGCCTCTGGGAGCTGTAATAGTCCGGAGAGTGGCTGGGCAGATAGTCGCTGTGTGAGTACTCCTCGCACGGTGGAAACTTCGGATCCACATAGTTGGAATTGATCAAATAGGAGCTCATGGCCATTAATACCAGTCTTTTGTGAAATGGCACACGCTCGGAAAAAATATAACCAAAATTTATATCTTATCCCTTTACTCTTCGGTTATTGCCTTTCGGTTGAACCCTCCTACTTTTCTGTCAAGTGAACAAAGTTAAGGAGCCATGTGACGATGCCCAACCAATGGCGTGCCGACGTGACGAACCCCGGATAAGGAAATAGGATTAGGCACAACACAACTCTTGCACGCGCTTCGTCATATGGCTCCGTTTGTGGAAGTCGTAAAAAACGTAAACTCCTGTTTTATCTTTCTATCTTACTTCATCTGATCACAATGGTATTCGTCAGGGTTCATGCAGGCGGTAAAATCATAACATATCGCAGCGGAACACGTAGATAGAGTTGACACCTTCTGCGAGATCCGCGCGTATAGGCTACGCATAGGCTGTGGCATGCTGCACCCCCGCCCCGTCTCTCCTCACTGCTTGTAGGCAACTCACTGTACAGTACGACAGCAGTGCCCCTTTCTGACCGTCCTCTTTGGACAGAAACTTAAAAAGCCCAAACTAAAAAAAATCAAGAAAGTGCACGAGGTGATTGAAAGTATTTAGGTCTCTCTCTCTTCTTCATGTGTGTCTCTTTACCCCTGTCTCTCCCCTCGCCTGTCTCTTTTTCTGTTTCTCTCCCCCTCTCTCTCTCTCTCCCTTTATCTGACTCGTGCTTGCCAAGCTTTTTCCAAATCGCCAATAACGGGAATGAGAGAATGCCCTGTCTGACTTGTGCACCCGCCACCCACTCTGCTCGCGCAGCAGCAGTATCGGTGTCAGAGATAAATCTAGCGTGTTTAGATCGATAGAAAATTCATCAACTAATTCAGGTTACACGGCCTCCTAAATCACGGAAAGGCCGTTGCATTAAGAACAAGAAGCTAGTGCCGTTCCCCTTTAAAGGACCACAATCGCCCAACAAACAATTTACTCTCTTTGCATAATAATCCTGCTCCGCCACCGTATGCCAGACTTCCACTCCAGTTTCTCCCTCTCCCTCCCTCTCTCTCTCTCCCTCTCACTCTCGGACACACACAAACACACTTATATCTTTCTAAAATATGTATTGCCTGCGTTTCATTGTCAGTATTACTCAGCCATACTTTAACCCCCCAGAAACCCATAAAAAGTAGCCTGTTCCAATCAAGTGGACTGCAGAAATAGAATTATAGCCTATTGCCGAGACACGTAACACTCGTTAAGAAAAGCAATCCAATACAAGACGTTGCAAATATTTTATACATGCATATTTCGTACACAGTAGATTAAAGATTTATGTGTTCCAAAAAAAATCCCAAAACGTTAAATACTAAATAGTGAATACAGCCAAGGTTACTAAATATATACCACGATTCTTCTTATTCTTATTTTGATTTTTGTATTCTTGTTCTTAGCCATATAGACCTTTGAAAGATAATTAAAATAGTTAGTAGTAGTAGTAAATAGTTATTCAAATGTCGACCATCGAACTCTCAATCTAAACACCCCCCCTCTCCATAATACGCCTTCCCCCGCCTCTTCACTCCAAACCTTTAGTGTCGTTAAACAGCAAAACCACATTTATTTTTCATGTCAATGATGAATCTTTGGTAAAATATGTAATTTGTCGATCGAAAGGAATCGAATTTGAAACTTAGAAATTATTCTGTGAACCACCTGTAGGTTTATTTGTCGAATATAAGTTACTATACGAATAAAAACAGGCCTACATGAACATCAAAACAAACGTGGTGCGGTCGAGGAACAGCCATACAGATCAAACTCCCATAAAACACAGAAGGCCTACGAGCGTCTAGCGTCTAGAGCCAAACGTTAAAATGAAAATAGAACGACAAAATACTAAAATATGCGAGAAAATAATAACATGTCCTGACCGCATCGATAGCTACATAAATAAAATAGTTTCATCACACCTACCAGCAACATCAATATCTACATGTAACAAATCCAAAAAGGCCTACAATATAAACACGTCCGTTCATGTCGCGTTCCACTGCTGTCGTAGTGTTTAAATCAACTATATACTCCCCTAGAAGCGAATTTGTGATTTGTATAGCAATGTTCACACAAATCCGGATCTACAGGGTAGATATAGAAGACAGCGGATCTCTGGAAGTGGCGGTCTGGACAATCTTGAAGCAAGAGTCTCGGTAGTTTTAATCAATAGGCCTAGTTAATAACAACAATACTAATAACAGACACCATTGCCTGCTATTGTTATTCGTATTATTCGTATTATTATTAGTAGTAATAGTAGTAGTAGTAGTAATAGTAGCAGTAGTAATAATAGTATTAAGCTATTAGGCTATTATTATTATTATTAGAAGTAGTAGTAGTATTATTATTCCTTGTTATTCGATTATGTGTTCTTTATTTTTCGTTAGTCTAAAGACAAATAGATTAATTCGGGACAACGTGTCATGCAGTTTATTGTAATGTTGGTAATTAGCAAGTAAACCTTGTTTAACCGCACCATTAGCATTTTGTAAATATACCCACAGTCAACTAGCCTAGTCACATATAACAGGCCTATGTTGCTGCAGATGTAAATAACTTTTCCAAAAATATATGCGACATTTTCCTTATTTAGATTCTATCTTCTTTTGAAATACTACACTATTATACGAATTCATTGTACGGATTGTTCATTCGCTAGGCCTATAGGCCTACGGAGAATGTAGGCCACGTCACTATATCTTTAGGACTGTATTTTAACAGGATTTGGCCTATATACACAAAAACGTAATTACAAATAGCAATTCATGAATAGCGTAGCCTAATGAACGACGAATATATATAATCAATACCAAATTCAGGTAGGTCTACTACTTCTATTAATGTAGGCTACCTCTCTACGTTGAGACATTTCAGAAACGTTATGTCACCTTGACTGAAATTCGATTTGAGTATCTAATTCACAGTATTATTGGGCCTAAAGCTGCAAACTCAAAGGCCTACGAATTTGAACAGGCTCGCTATAACTATTCTCATTTAAACTCTTAAACTGTGCTGTTCACATACAAACCAGCATGTGCTTGCATCTCAACTTGAACTACCGGTGTGCCTGCAGGTGATCTCAGGTATCGATCAAGGTGCTTTCTGTTTGCGGCCCCTCCAACCGTTTACACTCCATTACTTCCCTTCCCTTCTGTCAAGTTTGTCAACATAGCCATTCAACGAATGTTCCTCGCGCTAGGAGACCATTGTTCCAAAGCTGCGTAGGCCTTTAGGCCTACAGGGTGTAGGTCAATGTGCCAAGAAATGAAACGGTAAGGTTTTAAAAGAGTCAAGGGGACACTAAACAATGTTTGTCCCTTATCACAAACAACGCGCAGAATCAACAGTTGCATCCCATATGCTGATCAGCAATTAACGAAAACCTACGATGCTAAACTACGGAAATACCCAAATAATTGATTTATATATGCATATTTTTCAAAGACATTATCATTCACTTTATACATAGCCAACATTGAAATGAAATATATTATGTTGAGTGAGGGGGGTTACTAAGAACACAGAAGCGCTTTACAACATTGCCTCACATTCATCCATTCATCCACAATTACACACGTGTTTTTTATGGCATTCGCGTTCATAGGTGTCTTGTTTTTTAGCCAACGCAAGGTAACGGGTGCATGCAATAGGATAAAATATTCAAAATACGCAAAATTAATAAAAGTACCTATACATTGATGTGCTTTCCTCTTCTTTATAAAGAACCAACTACATCTTGAGTGTAATGCTTGTTTGTATGAAGATTAAAATGTAATCCTTTTTTTACTACAGCGATCGAGAAATACCCTAGTCCTATAGCTTTCAAAAATGCGTTTAACATTTCAACAGGCAGGGTTCCACCTGGCATTGTCAATGTGAGATAATGTCGGCCATGAAAGGCGTAAGAACACTTCTTAAATGTCTGTTTTATTTCTTTGTTGAGTTGAAATATAGAAAAGTTCATTTCTCAGAGTTCATTGTCATGCAAAGCACCGCCGCAGAAAAAGGCCTGAGCTTTTTCAATCAATTTGGTAAACGTGTATTAATCTCAAGGTGTTTTCCTCAAATCAATGCCTTTCAATCAGGGTTAATGTGTCAATAGGGCTTCTTTGTGTATGTGTATCATTTCTCTCGCAGTGGGATTCAGTAGTCTACAATTTTCCAAGCCAGTAAGGCATCTTAGAATTTGATGGAAATGAGAGATTATTCAAAAAGTGGTTTTATTTACCGGTACCAGGCTTACCAGTGTGTAGCCTTGCCTATGTGGAGAACATGGAGACGGCTATGGCTGGATTTTGCCAAACATCCAAGCATAGGAATAACTCGACCATTTTAGATCTAAATCCAAACAGCGATTCATTAAAAGAGCAGAATCGAACACAAGCAAGTTGTAGAGAGAATGCCGCAAATATTCCACGCTCGTAAAATGAAACCGTACAGCAAAACATCTAAATTCCCAACTCTACGTTTTAATCCCATAACCTGGTGAAAATCGACCTTAACAACACTTAACCATAAAAAAGAATCGAAGAATGCAGAATGCAAGCATAATCGTGTAGCTTATGATATTGGTGTAGTCCTATAGGTGTATTTCGTTTACAAAAATCGAATCCAAAAATCGAATCCGTGGTTAATATTGCTATAATTCAAGTATTGTTGTTTTTATTATTTATTATTTATTATTATTATTGTTGACTTTAAATGCAATGATTAATAATGCGACATTTTTTATATTAATTCCCTGTAGAACATTTTGCTTGCAAAAAGGAGCTGTGAGGTACAAGATTCGAATCGTTAAATTAGAATATTTTAATCAGACCACAAAGATCTAGCCTAATAATATATACAAAAAAGGGAGAAAGTTCAGCATCGTTGTCAGTGACCTTTAACCTTCCAATGGACGCGACCTCGCCTTCACCCTCAGCAGCTCCTGTGGTGCTTGTGGTTTGTGGCACTTGTTCTATCCAATGACATGTTATCAAGCATAGCTTACTATTTCAATGTTAGGCCTACATAAATGATAGCATCACAATAAAACTAATACACAGACATTATCGGCCTACGTCAAATACGCATATAACACATATAACACATTCGTAAATTATAATGCTCGTTGTCATAAGGGGCAATACAGGCAGACCCACAATAATATATAACAACTTGTTGAAATACCAACCAGATACACTTATGAAAGCACTACCCTACTTCGTTTGGGAGGAAATGGGGAGGGGTGGGGGGGAGTAATGTGGCCCACTTTCTATAGCAGAATTTCCCAAGCACGTGATCTCTCCTTCCTTGCTAGTCACGACACCTGCCA
>OMKP01001421.1:0-10936 GCA_900302375.1 Bathygadus melanobranchus
AAGAAATGAAAAAACATCGACGGGCCTTGTTAGTTGATTCATCTTTCGTCACAACTTTTTCTAATGTTGACGCGTTCAGCGTTTCCCCCACCTACTCGCTCCCTCAACCAATCCGGTGCGAGTTGTCAGAAAAAGTTCAGCTAGGGGCAATAAAACGGGTGCATCCACAAATGAAAACCGCGAGCGCGGTGTTTACTTCAGAGACACGCAGGCCGAGGCTTCTACTAGTGTCGCACAACATGAATGTTGACAGGAACCGAGAGGCAGGGGAACAGGACAAGCCCACATCAAAGAGCAGTCCAGCAGGTAGGTCCTTTTTACAATATTCAAGTTTCCAAATATATTACATTTACATTTACATTATATCATACATTATTTCATATTATATTATATATATTATATATATAATATAATATGAAATATTCTTCTTTTTATTTTAATTGTTTAATTGTTACATTTAGGCTATATTATCGTCAAAAAGCAAGGAGTCAATCATTGCAGAATTAAATCAATTTATCCTGACCATGACAAGGACTAGATAGAATAAATAAATAGGATAAATAGACTCCATAGTGCCACATTAGCTGTCATTAAATTCGGGTTTGCTCAAAAACAATATGTAATCGACACAGACAATTCATATTCCATTATACTCCACCACGAGGGTTAGACGTAGACCACAGCATTGTGTAACCACGTGCAAATTAAAATCCCCATCAAAACAGCAAACTGATCAAATTCAACTCTGGAATTAATAAGATGTATTGTCTATTAAGCAGCCGTTGAATGGTTTCTCCACTGCCTGATGACTGCTTATTTCAATGATTAAATTACTAAATGTAAACGTTGTAATTGAAACATTCAAATATAAAATGTTCAGCAATTCAACACAGAATAATGTTGGCTCCTGTGTGTGTGTGTGCGTGTGTGTGTGTGTGTGTGTGTGTGTATATCAGAGGTGAAGGCCAGGAGGGCTCTGTGGCTGTCAGTGGGCATGCTGTGTCTGTCTCTGCTGCTGGTCGTGCTGGGCATCTACACCACCACTCGCACTGAGAGCTTGAGCATCACTGGATACTTCTCTGGAGCCATTGTAAGTGTCTTCTACTCAACACCACCCCTCACTCATCTCTATCTCTCTCTCTTTCTCTCTCTCTATCTCTCTCTCACACACACACATATACTTACTTTTTGTTTTGTGGAAATATGGAAAATAAAAGCCTTAAATATGCAACCATCTGGAAACAGACGCTGGCATGGAGATTTATTAAGTTCAATTTATTACCTCCTTCGTTGACCTTCTCATCCCTCAAACGTCAAAATGACTTAAAGCAGAAATGAAGTGTTGTAAACATCAACACTACAGCTCCACGTCCCTCATTCCAAGCGAGTAATCTGTAGATTGTATCTTGAGTTACAGCCAGGCTGTTAAGATAAGTCAAAAAAGGTCCTGAAATGTCAGGGGTTCACTTAATGGTCTCATCCTCCCCACATTCTGCAGGGTGGTAGGGCTCACCTCTCCTGGTAATAGTTAAGACCTGTAGTATGTCCTGTGTTCCCGATGAGTCATGGTCCAGTCACTCAGTTCTACAACACGCTGGGATAACATACGGAGGTTTATACGTGAGGAATGCAGGGATTGAATGTATATGTGTATACATTGTAGTTCAAGTGTTCAATTGAAAAACATCATTAGATGAGTTGAGCATTTATAAGCCAATCATGCTAACAAACATGAATTAATTAATTCCAAGTATAATTCACATTTCTCTTCACAGTTGGCATTTGGATCTTTCCTAGGAGTTCTTGGGCTCTGCCTTGAAGAAAATCGAAAACAGCTGGTATGTACACTTAGCCTATATATATATATACGTATATATATATATACGTATATATATATACAGTATAAAAAAACAACATAGATTTGGAGGAACTCAGTGAGTTTCCACAGCAGGGACCAGGGTGTAAATTAAGTTCTGGGGGTATTATTTTACTCCCCAAAATGACCCTGCTTAGGTGGGTAGTACTCTCCAAAAGTACAGAAACTTTGGGGGGGTTGCTTACAGCATTTAACATTTAGCGCGAGAAAAAATGTAGAAAAATGTCTTTTCGTCTGTTACGACGCAGATATATATGAAAAAGACATTCCCTCAAGCTCAAATACCCTAGTGAAGACGAGCTTATGCTCCGTCCTTTTACCAAAATACCCTATTTAAATACATTTTAAATATCCTCTAAAATGTATTTAGAGGATTCAATTATAATAGAGTTTAACTTGTATGTGTAAAATAGTGCAGCGAATGGCAGTTCGCGGATTAGGGGTTTATGATAAGTGGGTGTGTCTCTGTGTGCTTTTGGAGCATTCTTTAATACATCCATGTTTTGGAGACATGTTAGTAACACGAGTGTAAAAACAGCCAGTCGCTCTTTCATCCGTCAGCGGACTAATTTGCCTAATCTTCACGGATCTTGAGACTGCGGTGGAAACATTGGGCTGAAAAAACCTTTAATTTCCTTGAAAATTAGGGGACTCAAATCTTCTGGGTACTTTGGGTGGAGATGTGGCAATAGTTGTGGCGGGCTGAGGTCCGACCGGCAGTGAGTGTGTAACATGATAGAGTGGGGATGTGGTTAGGGTTAAGTCCCTCTCTGCTCACTGTCAGATCTATTTGAAGTTTTCATGTGTTATGCCTCTTTTGCATTTTCATGCAAGAGTGGGATTTTCGACTGACACAAATTGGCTGGGTTTCGGTGGGAGACCAGAAGTATCAATCTTCGCTGAAATCAGGGATGGTGGTAAGACACAAGAGCCAAAGGAATGATCCACAAATCAGATTAGCTTGGTACTCAAAGGAGTTACTCTTTTCCCAACACATGAAACCTGAAGCCACATGAGAGGTTACTCTGCCTTCCACAGTTTCTAGACAGTGTGAGTGGCTGTTTGTTTAGTGGAAAGATAACTCGATAGAGCGATAGCTAGTTAGATAAATACTTCATTTGTCCCGAAGGAAATTCCAGTAGCATACCAATTTACACAGAGAAGAGAAAAGCGAAGAAAATACATTGAACAAAGCCAAGGTGAAGACTGGACATGTAGTGATTAGTAAAAACATTTGCAAAGTAGTAGCATATAGTAAAAGGGTTTTAGAATTAGCATTGTAGTCTGGGGACAAAAGACTTCCTCATCCATCCGCCTAATGAAGGTGCTTGTGGGGGAGCTGTTATTGATTAAGATCACAAGGTGTTTGTCACAGGTTGCCCCGTAATCACCACCCTCAGCATCTTTAAAGTAGCCTGATAGCAGGGATCTTGTGTCTCGTGTGTTGGTAGTACTTTATGCATCTTCAGGAGATTACTATTCATGTAATATTATCGTCGTTAACATGGCGTGTGTGGCTCTTTACGCGTTATGAAACACCATTTAACTTCACATGTGGTTTTATTTGACTCATAACATGTTCAACATGGTCCACACCCTGCTGCAACCTTCCCACATTGTCAAATGTCATTTTCCGCCAAAATCACACATGGTTACTTTAGGCTTGTGGCCAGCTGTGTATTGTTATACCACTGTGTAAAAACAAATCCATATTTTAGATGTTAATCTTAATTGAACACTGTGGCAAGCAGACCAAGATGAGACTCTTGGTAAATGGACTGCATTTAAACAGTGCTTTTATCCAAAGTGCTTTACATTTGCCTCACACATTAGGTGTTTTGCTCAGGGACACCTCGACAATTAGCTAGGCGGAGCCAGGGATCGAACCACCGACCTTCAAGTTGCCAGACAACCGCTCTACCCACTGAGCTACTGTCGCCCTATGGTCCTGGTCTTGGTCTGAAGACTGCATCAGGAGGAGATATTACATAATGTTTTGGCTGGCAATCAGGAAGAAACAGGCCTCTGCATCTGTTTCATAACAATAATGGAGCCATTGTTGGCTTGTTGGCACCTCATCCCCACAGCAAGAGGACTATGTTTCTTATTAGCATTACTTACATTAACAGAGAGCGAGGGATAGCAAGTCATGCTAATCCTGACATGCGAAGTCAAGTGGGGTCAGTGGACATGTTCTCAGGATGCTTTGGGCCATGAAAAAACAGCACACATTCCTCAATATGGATAATCAGATAACTTTACCTTAGCTGCCCTGACCTTATCAGGGCGATGGATTCCTGTAGGACGGGGTGGTTGGCTTGGATCAGAGACAGTTGTGCTTGGATGAAACGTCGATGCGCCTGGGCTTCTTACACCATCCTCCGCCCTGATAAGGTCAGACACATGACAAGAAAATAAGGGGGGGGAGTCAGGAAACGTTAGACAAAATGTAAACCAAGCACATAAAAAATAAGCATTTTTTAATATGGTTACAACGAATGTTATTCGTTCTCTATTCATGTATTTGTGATGCATGATACACATAACAATTTCCAGGAGGGCATGCTTTACATTAAACCTGGAAGTGCCTCCCTCGCGTGGAAGCCAGAGTCTTTGAAACGGTGCCAAAGTTAGTGAGTATATAGGGGCTGTTTATCGTTCAAGGTTTATATAAGATAAGCGACCCCTTTGTGGGTCTCTACCGTGCGCACTTACTGTCAAAGTCAATCTGCTGTCCACTGTGCCTCGCCTTGTCAACAGTTTGTTCACCTGCATTCCCACGTTGCACTGGATGTATAACCTTGACAGTGGGGAGGATGGGGTTGTCTATAGTGGTTAGGGGCGTTTGAGTGGTTCTGGGTTCAAAACCCCTGTCGGCGTTCTTGAGCAAGATGGCCTAACTCTTACTTGCTGTGTTTCTTTCCACCTTCATTGTGGTTCACCTCTCTTCCCAGCTGACGGCCGCCATCGTTTTCCTGAGCTTTGGAATAATGGCGTCCTTTCTGTGTCTGGTGATAGACGGCGTCGTCATTGTCTTCAACATGGTGAGTTACCTGCAGGTGTCTGGCATCTTGGAATAAAACAGGAGGAGGTTTTTTGTTACAGGAGGCTTTTGTGTAATTATCTTATGTTATCAATCTTAATCTTGTAATCATCCTAATTGTGTTCAAGTCATTTATGTAAGTGTCCCTGCAATTGCCACATGAATGATTGCGTCTGTTGTCCTCTGGACTTCGTCTCCTCCCACTGCGGCTCGCGGCATTAAAAAAACGCACATTGAAATAACTGTAATGTATCCTGTCAAAATCACTGTGTTCAACCGCAGTTCGATAGTCTATTCGAACAGGCCAATTTATATTTCATTTTAAGTATATCAGAGCCAAGTCCAGCCTCCATGGCATTAGTTAGCAATAGTTAACAGTTTTGATGAAATATAAATATTTTCCAGCCACTAAGTTATTGTTACCTATATAAAACTAAAATCTAGGATATTGTATGCCTACCAGTTGTGAAACCACTATAAAAGTCCATGGCTCTGAATACTAGTTCAGCTTACCTAATGTTTTGTTGGCACTTGTAACATAAGAAAAGAACATTGTTTCACAGGAGGAAAGTCACAGGAAACTAATGAAACAAATGTTCCACGGACAGTTGGTTGAAATTATATTTGGAATTAAGGTAATACTATTCTATATGAACTCTCAAATCATGGGGCAGGATGTGTAGTGGCTAAGGCGTTTGACTCCCAAAAGCTTCCGAAAAGGTTCCTGGGTGGTAGAAGACGCTTTGAATGAAAATGTCTGCTAAATACCAAAATAATATTAAGTAGTAAATTAATGTTGTCAACTAATGAGTAATCTTGGTCCAGCAGTTCTACGATATTATAGCAGAGGTTCTGGGGGGAGACGACACAGAGCCTGGGCTGGAAACCAAAACCTGAAGGGGCGGAGTTACGCCTTGCTTCCTGTTCTGTAACGTTCGTTGTTCTACCGAAGAAAACTAATTTGTGTTGAGTGGAGGGCGCCTTAAGAACCAGGAAGGGATTTATACATTGGCCAGTCTACACAGTGTTTAACCTTTACTAAAGTGTGATTTCTGAGAGTAACTAATGAGTATTGCAATGAAGTACAAATGAAATGATAGTTTAATTGAATTCAGCATCAGCATTCTGCAGCATCACACTCATATACTGCATTTATATATGTGCATATACTTTATATCCAAGTGTTATGGCTGTGAATATTGTATTTAATGTGCACAATGTTGAAGTGGCTGTTTAGTTCCTTTAGTTATACATCTATAATAGGCAGATAATCCCCAAAATACATTGTCTTGAAGGAAACTATACATACATGCATTATGAGAATTTCTTTTTCTTGTCATTTTTGCCAGGATATTCGACCTTTAAAAGCAGGAAGGTGTCAGTTCTACACCAGTGGCAACAGCTACATCTATGAAAACTACCATGCCTCTGTGAGTATCATCAGCATCCTGATAACTTGCATTGGTCAGCATGTTAATATGGCATCTTTCATTTGAAAGATTTATTGTTGGTTGATCCATCAGTATCTTTTCAATATGTTTTTGGTTGACTTTGTGTTTCGTTTTAGTTTTGTGCTGGGTTTGTGTGTTGAGTGTGTGTGTTGTTCTCTGGTAGGTGCCCTGCAGGAACCTAGAGGAGACCTGCAGTGTGACAGTACGCAGTGGTACCTGCTACTGCTGTGATCTGTATGACTGCGCCAAGTGAGACAATCACATCCCCCTCCTCCTCCCCCTTCTCCTCCTCCTACTCCTCCTCCTCATGCTCCTCTTACAACTCCTCGTCATCATAATCTTAATCTGTCTCAGAACACACAACCATGGAGACAGAGTGCAAATAGGTCCTGCCCACACTGGAGGGGAAAAAATTGCTCTCCATGGACTATGTATTGTGTGACACGCTTAAATCGAATGTTTTTAGCTAGCTAAAGGCATTTTGTTAGCGTTTCTTTCAGCCCTTGGTTGCTGATTGTGGCGCAGATTGTTTTCCCCTCCGGCGGGCGTGGTTTTCAGCGTATGACGCTCTGTCTCTATAAAATGGTCCTATTTTCAGATTCAGATTCTAACCCTAACCTGCTCCTTTTACTGACATGTATCTGAATCCAAGTCACCTTGGATAAACGCTGGTACTATTGATGCATGTTATCCTGTGCTGTAGCCATCGAATTGGTAATGAGAAGACGTGGTGTGGTCCGTTGCAGTGGGGGCTACCTGAATAACTACTATGAGTTTGTTGGAGTGCGAGGCTGCCAAGACGTGCTGACCGTGTACATCCTCATCTGGACCCTGACCGGCCTCAACCTTCTGGCCTTCATCACAGGCATAGTGACCACAGCAGTGCTGGGAAGCATCAAAAGCCTGGTAATACACACACATGCACGCACACACCACACATACACACCACACACACAGAGGATATTTTCAATTCCCTGTGTTATATATTTTGTATATATATGACTTACTTATTAGACATAAGTATGACTGTAAGTTACAGTTCCACAATTGATGTCGTATGCAACCAGACAAAGCTGTCACATGCAGTCAGACAGTGGGACGTCAGGGGTCATTTGATTTAGCTAAATATAAACCTTGAAGAAACCATTTGAATGGTAAATGCGACATATCCAGTTGTATTGTCATTTCAGCTTTCGTATGGACAATAAACTAAATCAAAGTGACAGCAGAAAACCAGCTTGTGGGCTGGCTAACGTCCCGATGCACAGCATCGTTTGCTGATGATTGAGGGAAGTGAGATAGGACTGAATGATGTACGAACCAAGCAAGTTGAGAAGGAACCATGTGTTCCCTATGTCCCCGAGGCAAGCAGTAAACATCACCATAGCCCGGCCAGAAAATGGCTTCGGTGTTGTGTGCTTGTGTGCCCTCAACAAAAAAAGAAAAGAGCAATGAGATAACTAAGGCTTATTACATTAAAGCGTCTTAAAATGGCAACAGAGCGAGCCAAGAGGACAGAGTGGAGGGTTATCTACTGTCCTCTTACGCCTGACGAATGGTCGACGTCAAGCCATATGCACAGAATTGATGAGTTGTTCTAATGTTCTCCCAGAACCCCTTCCTGTTTGATCTGATGCCATGACTCCCTGCTGTCACCTACATCATAGTGCCGATCAGAGGACTGATAGGGCTGTCTTTTTTCATTTAGATTGAAGAATTGAAGATGTGGTATAACAAAAACAAGATGTGTCATATATTGTCCTCTTCCTGTGCGGTTACTTGAATGGCATCACGTCTCCTGTCACAGCATATTTTGTCTCTGTGGGGTATAGTCTCGCGGTTAGTGTGTTCCCAGGCGAAAGGTTGTGGGTTTAATACAAATTCCACAGACACGCAAAGATTGTATGTGAAATGCTGGACTATGAAAGTCTGCAGGCTATCCGTCCGTACTATGTATGTTCTGTGTATTGTGAGCTCTGTGAGAGCCTTAATTCGCTGTGAGCTGCATAAAGGCCCCTCTCCACCTCGTACTGTTTATAGTAGCATGCAACTGTGACGGTACACGCTGCATGACTGGTCTTGGCTATCGGTCTCGCCTTGCTGTCGGGTCGGTCCACACTATGCCACCAGGAACATGCAGGGTTCTTGACCTCAAATCTCATTGGCTGTTGCCAGTGTAATCGGAGAACTCGCCCATAATATCGAACCTGTATAAAAAACTCTTTGCCCCTCCGACTCCACATGGGGGTGGTGAAATTGCGAGTCTTAGGAACCTCCACACTACGCGACAATCGGGCCAAGAATCGGGCTGTTTGTCGCGTAGTGGAGAGGGGGCTTAAACTGGAACTACTGGCCATTCCCTAATTCTCTAGAGCTCACAGATAGTCAGTCTGCACCTGGGTGAGGAACAGGCTGAGCGAACCGAACGCTAATGTTGATAGCCATGCGAGGGGCTGACGGTTCACATTGCATGTGATGGAAGGATAATGGTAAAGACCAAGATGAGAGATATTTGATCACTGGTGTTCGTTAGCAAAGTATGTCTACATGGCAATTGTGTGAAAATGGACCGGAGCTGAGCAAAACACATAATGGCCGTGTCTGTGTTGAATCAAAACAGCACAGAGTCAGATTGTATCATCATGGCTGTCTATAAACCATCCACAGCAACACGCTACATTTAAACTGTTAAAAGTATTATTTGTGTGACACTGAACAACAAGATGTTGTCATCCCAAGCCAGGCCTTGTTTACTGTTCTTTACGGTCTTTTGGTATTTGTTATTTTTTAAAACATTTCCACATTGAATATGAATTCAGTGTTGACAGCTCCCATGCTGGTTCCACTACCATATATGGGCCGACAATCAGCGGTCTCCAAAAAGACCTAAATGCTAACATTCGCATGTGTCAATGTACTGTATGTGTGTGTTTGTATTCATGTTCAGACAAGCTACAGGCCTGTGAGACAGCCTTCAGAGGACAGAATGTCTTCCCCTACCGCTCCACTGCTGCTGAGCAACAACCCACACTCAATCCAGCCACTGCACCTGGTCAGTATGCATTACCTCCACCTGGTCAGTGACACATGAAAATACACAATACTGTATTTCTTTATGTGTGTTCGGTTGTGGTATGTAGTATCCTGTGTGTTGAGGTTTGTTATTAGTACTTATCCCGGGTGACCTCGAATCTTCGACGATCCGAATCTCCGATCGAAAGACGTTTAAGATAAGATAAGATAGAACTTTATTAATCCCGAAGGAATCTCTTGAGAAAGGAGTAAATAAATATAGAAAAGAGTGAAAAAGACACAAGACAACAAAGAGCAACTGTGGCAGGCTGCCGCCCGGGACAACGCGGGGATGTGTGATTAGTCGACGTTGTCTTCAATAGTCCGATAGTCGCGCTGGAAAAATAGTGTGTGTGTGTAACAGCGGGCCATTCCACTGGGAGGATGGGGGTCTACATGTGTGATACCACATCACTGCTTGGCTTCTAGAAGAAAAAGCCTGGACGTTATACCACACCACGTATCATATTATACCACCCACGCTGGTGAAAATGATTCTGTTCATTGTGCATTTTTAATAATTACGACACGTCATTGTCATGTGACATAATGAGACCCCCACTACATAAAACATGGTCCTCTGAGCCCCAGCTGATGAATATTACAGAACACTTGTTTAGTTGGAACACAGATGACAGATCTGTGTTCCAACAGAGAGAACTGGCCACAGATCCTGTCTACAATGTATCCTTTTCGTCTGATTGACTGACGTATGGATAGTGTCAATCTCACGTCAGCCATCTGTCTGGGGGCCATAGTTCATAGTTCAAGATGTGTATGATCTAATGGAGTTGTATCGGACGATGTACAGTGGATCTCTAAGTTAGATAATTATGATGTGATGTAATTGTTGTCCACGTGATTATAATGTGATCGTGGTCTGATTAAATTATCAGACCAGAGATACACATGGCTTCAAATCTATATTACAGAAGTCCTCCATTTAGCCTTTCACCGGTCAAGACCTTAAGATCACTCATCAACCTTCTCCTTGTCTCTCTTTCTCTCTCTCTCTCTCCTTCTCCACTTCTCCCCCAGAGAGGCTCTATGTATCCCTCCGTAGAGTCAGGTAGGGTTACTCCTCAGAGTGATCCATTGTCATTGCCCCTGGATGCCAACCCCCCTCCGTTCGCTCCTCTGTCGGGCCGGCTACACTACAATGCCCAGCAGGGCTTCCCAGCCTGAAGGCCCACGCGCCCCTCTCACTGGACCAGGGTTAGGGTTAGGGTTAGCTGCAGCTGTGGTTTATCTGCTTTAAAATGAGATTTAAGGATTTGGCATGAAAGTGAGATAAGGTAAAATAAGTCTAGAGCTAGACTGCTAGTTATTTGGATAATAAAAAAAATAGTTGTAAAATGTTATTTGCAGCCAACCCTGAAGGAGAGCACCGTGCTGCGAGCGTTATGCGGATGTGTCAGAGACCTTTTTTTATTGTACACCCAAGACACCTTCCAGCGCTGTTATAATGGATATGCTGGAGCATTGGGGGGAATT
>OMKP01001422.1:1084-11271 GCA_900302375.1 Bathygadus melanobranchus
GAGACGCATCCTCATATTTGCCAGCAAATTGAGCACTGTAAGATACATTGAAATGTACACACACACACACGCACGCACGCACGCACACACACGCACACGTCGAGGCATTACCCATTCGGCAGCCTGTGTTATGGCAACAAGTACCAATTCATGCACAATCAATTCGCCTTCAAGCCGTCGTGCCGAACAAGTGCAATTTCAGGGAGTGATTGTCAGAGGCGAAATTAGGAGAAAAGAGGACGGAGATTAATGCATTATCTCCCCCGTTGTTGTTTTGTTTGTTTTGTTTTTAAAGACGGTGAACATCTAGCTACCATTACAATGTCAATATATACAATGGTGGCAGTGTGAGTGCAGGGCGTACACCGACCGTGCAGCCGAGAGGCTGAATTCAACACCACGGACAACTCCCCGAGTGCGGGGCCGCTCGCAGTTCAGCACCGCGGAGAGCGCCGCTGTCTTCCACACCCCACAGTGGAAACGCAAAACCAGAAGGCGCCATTCATCCGTCGTTAAAGTAGACCCATTCACCCATCCTCTTCCTCACTCCGCAACTTCCACTGCACTTTGGAGCAGGAGTTTAAAATGGCGATGCAGGGGCCCGAGAACTGGCCGCAATGATTCGTCTTGATAGCGCCATATAGGCCGACATATTTGGCATATTATGGCAAATAGTAAGAAAGCAAACAGTCAGAATAAAAGACAACTCCCCAGACCCCCCCACCAGAAAAGGACGAGAAGCACGAGATAGTTCAATGTGACTCTCGTTCCCTCATATGTGACGCATTTAGTGAGCTCAGCATGGCAGATGGCCTACAGTCTGGTGGACCCCTGCCTAGAAGCCAAGGAGACAAGGAGACACCCATACACCCTTATCCATGCTCTCCCTGTAGTGGGATCCAGGTGTGGTCGTCTGAGGTGTGTGTGTGTGTGTGTGTGTGTGTGTGTGTGTGTGTGTGTGTGTGTGTGTGCGTGCGTGTGTCTATGTGTGTGTGTCTGTGTCTGTGTGCGAACAAAAGCAGCTACTTTTCAACGTGCAATGTTCTACTACAGTTTCCCTATTCCGAAATACGTAGGATCTCATCTGCTAGAATTCAACACACACAGCCCGCCCCCTGCCCACCACACAAATGATTATTTGGAGGAAGACGTCTCTTACTACGTCGCCTTCACACATGAGCTACGCGGCGGTGTATCCAGTAACACATTAACGGTGAACACCTAACGCTTCTACGCCCAAATCCGATTAGAAACTAGCGAATCGGCAATCGGCGAAATCACCAGGCGCCGCCTGCACTGATTACATGCGCGAGACGCGACGACATCATGCCGTATGTGACAGTGACGCTTAAAAGAGACAGTAAGAGTTAAGGAAAACGTTGAAGCACGTGGAATGGACCGGGAGATATGGTGCAGAGATCAAGAAGTCGCATGATATGTAATGTTGGATAAAAGGAATATTGGTAAAACACATGGGAATGATTCCACTTTGATCAGCCTCTGGCAGCAATCCCTACGTTAAAGGTGCTGTAGGTAAGATTTAAGAGGTATCATTTCTTAATAAATCCGTCAGCAGGTAGTGAGTGAAATGCTCTGAGAGAACATCTGTTCTGGCTGACTGTACGCCTCTTGCCCTGCCTCTTCTGTATGAGAGCATCTAGATTTCAGACCGCACCCAGCTCATTTCTGACCAATCAGGGAATCTCGTCCCTCATTGGTTTGGGGAATCCATCTTGCCTGTCAATCACATGGTATTATCACAGCTCCACCACAGGTGTGTGACTTGAGGGCCTTCTTGACTGTATCTGAACGTGCCAGGGGTCGGAGGTCATGTGTCATGCTATTGGTGGATCTCGTCCCCTTTCTGCAGGTCGCCGGGGCTGATGGGAGCTCAGAGTGGGTGGCGTCCAATCAGAAGTCTTCCTGTTTTATGTGTCCACTGCGGGTCTTTTTGCGGTCTGGGCTTGCTGTTCCCACGGCAGTAGCCAGGAAGCCCTTACCCCAAAAAGCATCCGCGTTGGACCTCTGGCGTCTGGATGGAGAGGACTGAGCAGACCGCCCTTAATCATGACCTCACCGACTACAACACGACACTAAGGTGTCACCAGATGACAAGATGGAGGTAATTCATGTACAGTGGGGCAGCAAGTAGTCGACTAATTGATTGACTTTGACGATCGATAAATGGATTAATGAAACGATCAAATAATATCATAAAATGGATGACGGATTAAATGTCAGACATCACTTGGACATTTGATGTTATTTGTACCATTTTATAGATTAATTTTATAGAGGCTTGATTAACCGGCTATGAAAATAATTGTTAGTTGTAGATGAAGGAGAAGAAGGTATACTGTATGTCGAAGTCTAGTCATTTAGATGTGAGATATTTTAATATAAGAGTACACAGCAAGACAGGACATAAAGACACAGAAACCCCCACCACCACCACCACCCCAACAAGACTCCAAAACCAGATCACTGAACTCAAAGTGGAAGTAAACCCGCCATTTTAGCAAAACAACTTCCAGTGGCCGGGAGATTTAAACAAATGGTAAAGTTATTACAAAAACCGGCCCCATAGGGTGTGTATAGGAGCAGGTGTGAGGGGCGTTGCCAAAACCCACGACACACTCGCTCAAGCGAGGGTGTGCAGCCAATAGAAAACTACCACCTGTAAAAGTGTTTTCAGCCATTAGTAGCAGACCCCTCATTTCAGTCAGGGTCATTTTTGGTAAAGCTTCCTGGCCTGAGCCGGCAGCAGCCTGATATCAGTCATTGGTACGATACAGGTATTTACATTAATTTTAGAAACTGCTTATCCAGGTAAAACGCTATATGTTGCATGAATCAAGGTGGAGGAGGTGGGGGGTGGTGGTGGGTGTTTACAGTGACTAAACGCAGCAGTTGACAGAGGACAGAGTAGAGGATTTAAAAAGGAGCACAGTTTTGCGTGTTTGCTTTGGATTGGTCATCTCCAGAGTCAGCTGCGGCCACACCTTGTTGGCAATTGGTTGGTGTCGCGCTGGGCGTGTCCATAATGAGCCTGATGGGCGGAGTCTCTAAACAGGTTCTAGACCGATGTGTGTTGAATGATGACGTCATTGATCAGCTGATTGCCTGAACGAACGCGATGCTTGATATTTGTATTTACTTTAATGCCCCCCATTTAACAACTTAATACATTTTAGTCTGAAAATAACAAATAATTCCCCAACACCTTGTGGGTTTCAACTGGAAAAAAGTATAGTAAAATACAGTTCCCACTTCAACTGTGTGACCATATCCTCTATAATGTCCTGAAAGTGCAGTAAAATATCGATGTTGCTTAGTGATATGGCAGTTAGTCTGTATTCTGTACCTCATAATCGGTCACGTTATCTCGATAGACGATCAAACCAACCGGTCAAATGTATATTTGTACATCGGGGGGGGGGTGGTGAGCCCATCAGTAACCAGCAGACACTTTGAATCCTTGAACATACATAACACACGTGTCACAGTAACAGGGACAAGAAGGGGTGCGGTGGAGACCGCCACAGAAGAGTTACGCCAGCCTGACGCTCATCTGGACGCATGGGTATACACACACGTGTGCTTATTGTGTGTATACGCCCCGAGCCATCCGTGTGCGCATGCGTGACATACGAGGCACATGGGCCGGGGGACTCCAGCACAACGGGAGTGTGTGTGTGTGTGTGTGAACACGTGATGAGCTCATGTGTTACCTTGCCATGTTTTTTGGTTGACTCCTGCGTAATGGTTAATGGTTAATGGTTAATGGTCATCCTGTAATGGTTAATGGTCATCCTGTAATGGTTAATGGTCATCCTGTAATGGTTAATGGTTAATGGTTAATAGTCATCCTGTAATGGTTAATGGTCATCTCGATGTCAAATGCATCCGCACGTGTAAATAAGACAATTTTCTTCACTTTCACAAGCTTAAATATATATTCTCCCTTTCTCTTCATTCATCGAGGAGATCATTTTGCTCAGCATCTGACTGATCTCAAGCTCAGGTTCTCAAAGCAATATTTCACCCGTTTTGCATAAAGGCCACTCCAAAGTCCGCTGCCAGGACGCTGCAGGGGTGTGACCAATGGGAACGCAGCGTCCAGTTCGCCTGTATAAATACTTCCTGGTTGGTCTACCTGCGTACAAAAGTGGGAATTTTATATAAACGAACAATGTAATTGCAAAAGACGACGGACCATACTAACTATACGCATATCATAATATTAACAATAGCTGGCAAATTAGATCTTAGAATGTGTCGTTTTAAGTTAAGTTTTAAGCCTGCTCAATGCAAGTGGACGGAGGGACAACTAAAGTCACATTTTGGAAACGTTAGTGGGGTAAGTGACTTCTAAAGCCAAAATGCAAAATGGGTGAAATACTGCTTCAACACATAATATATACAGCAAACACAAAGGGTGACCTTCCGGAACAAACCTCTATGAACATCGATCAGTAGGTCAACCATTTTCTATTTGATTAGGTTCTGCAAACTTCCACCAAGCACCGGTGGCAGTAGAGTCTGTAGCTTGGTAGGAGAACAGCAGCTGTATGTGTGTCTCTCGTTCTGTGTTTTTCCGATTCAACGCCCGAGTATTTAAGATGAATAAAGCTACGCAGTTGAAACAATGAATACTTCCACGTGTCTTTCTTAAAGGCCTACCGTCTATGCGTTGTGCACGTCTTTCTCTTCTGCTGTTTCTATCCATGCAATCAACTTTGACACGGAAACCTTGCGTGCTTTCACATGTAGGGTAGGCCTACATCCATCCATATGCTCAGTAGAAGAGACCAGGGGGTTCGCTTGGCAAAGTCTACAACGAGTGAGGCAATTTAGATCACCATGTGCACTTTAGATCCCCATCGCAAATAGGCTAATCTGCTAAACCGTGTGGTTAAAATGATTGAGCAGAAAAAACACAGGCTATGAGTTATAAGTTATAAGTTCAACAGCATATAAACAACAACGCAGTATAAAAACGCTGTTTTAAGACGTTTTGTTGCAAATGCCAAGTGTATAGGGTGGGGGCTGCGGAGTGGGGAAAGGTGACCATAGAACCCAAGTGTCTCGGCTCGCTGACAAACAATGGACATTTGTGGGTATCTAGAGCCCCCTGGAGGCCACTTTTAGAACAGCGTGTTCTTCAGAAAACGAGGACTACTGCCGCTGCTAGACTACCAGTGTTTACTTGCCAACACAATATTAAGAGGAAAGCTATAATAAGACATTACAGCTGGTATCAGTGAAGTAGAAAGCGATCACATAGCAGTCAGGGAAATGTTTGCTTTTACTGGCTCCCCGCCCTAACACAATACAGGAGTTACGGTAAATTATATGTCAGAGCACTACACCCATGACTTGCATTCCCAAATGTTCAAATGTGTTGGTCTGGGTCATGTTACTGCTCTGGCTCTCACAGTATTGCAAAGAGAACAAGGTCAGACCTGTGACAGAAAATTAGATAAATTAAATAGCATTTTTTCTAAGATCCAATGCATATTCTGCTAATGTGGTTTCAAGCCTACCACACATAGACTGCAAACAACAATTTGCCATCATATGAGTTTTACATTTACATTCAGTGCATTTGGCATTTCATCCAAATAAGTACATTTGTCGAAAGAGGGAAACAACAATATATCGCTGACGGTGTAGTACAATTTGAATAGAACAAGTTTCAAGCACTCCTGATTGTTAGGTCAATAGAACAAGTTACAGTTGCTAGGTTGACCCCTTACTGTACAACAGCAGGTAGCCAGGATAAGATGCTACACAAGTTTTATTTCAAGTGCCGGGACACACCAGCGTACAGGATGCTACAAAGTGCCAGGACGTACAAACATGGAAGTGCTAGGGATCCAGGAGGGGTGGGATTCAAGTATTGATCGGGTAGGAGGTAGAGGGGTGGGGAGGAGAGGTGGGTAAGGAGGGAAGCTATTCAGAGTCCAGGTGGACTCTGAATAGGAGGGTCTTGAGTCTCTTGCGGAAGCTGCTCAGTGATTCTCCCGTCCGGGACAGAGATGAGTTGTGACTTTGTGGGGTGACCTTTGTTTGCCCTTAGCCATGGTCGTACCAGGTACAGTTGAACACATTACATAGTAGAGTCCATGGGTGTATGGGTTCTGTTCTTTTAACTCATACGTTCGAATCGTTTTGAACAAAATGACGATGGCTGCAGACAGTGAAAAAGGTGCACATTTATTTGGATTTGTGTTTCGTCGTTGTTTCGTTTGCGATATGCTAGCGTCTTTTTTTAAATCAGAAATAGACTAAATAACGATGTTAAAGGTGGAATTGATTACATTTACAGAGACTAATAATGTTTTTAAAATAACACATTCACAGACCTTTTAGAAAGGTTCGGAATAAAAGTCTTGCTTTTCCTACAAAAAAAAAATTAGGATTGTGAATTAATCATTTAAAAAAAGGTTATGGGTCCAAAAATGAATTTAGTTATGTTTATTTCAAGCGTGACTATTAGGATGGTCTCACCATGATATGCACTTCATTAAAAGAGATTGAATATGTTTTGAGTGATGGACTTCTTAAAGAACAAGGGTTGGTGTGAACCCCAGAGCACCCAAGTACGTGCTGTGGTCTGCAGAAAACTTTTCCAGTGGAACAGAAAATTAACAATATCAAGCAAGAACTCCCATTTCAACACAAAATAGCCATAAAGGAAACAGCTGGTTGGAAATAGAAAAACATTGAGTGACGTCTGGAGACGTCTGGAGACGTCACTTATTGGAATACCTGCGTGGTCGTTGCTTCCAGTAAGGCCACTGGCCACAGGCCAGTACATTTTCAAGGGGGAGGGCGTGATATATTGAGCTGCTTTCTCTAATAAAAAACGTTTAGCTTTCAGAAAAGTAATGTCACATTTCTGTTACAGATTTGGTTGGGTTGACTGCAGACTTTCTAAGGGGGTGGGGGAATCACAGAGGGATCTCATCACACGCGCAAGCGCCACCGCTTCAAGCAAAGCGCGCGCGCGCGTGTGTGTGCGTGCGTGTGTGTTATTCCTGGAAGTTTTCTAAAAGGACGCGTGATTAGTTTCGTTTTCGTGTAAAAGATTGATCCCAAATAGGCAGCACACGCCGTTTGGAAGGAGCTCCTGATCGGATCTTGACGCGAAATGTTGACATTTAGTTTAAAATGTTCGCCTATGATTTATCGCAATTGTGCGTCGGTAGATTCTACCGCACGTACGCATGTTAGCTGTAATATATTTGTCCTTGTGGACATAGGCGCACATTTACCAATTTAGCCCACTGATATGCCCTCCCGTCAATCAAATACTATGATGATTTGATCAAAGTGCATTACTCACAGTTACTGATGTGCAGAGCAGACGTGACAGCAGCGCAGGTTAACTCAATTAACTAATTGACACAGGTGAGATAACGAAACAAGGGAGACACCTACAGGACAAAACTGCAAACTACACCCAATCAGTTCAAACTGACAGCATCCGCTACAATTGTATGTGCAGTGTGTGTGTGTGTGTGCGCGCACGCATGTGTGTCAATGCATGCCTGCATGGATATGTCAGGCCAATATAACAAAATTAAAAAGCATATATATGAAAAAAACACATCAAACTCATTCCTCTGTTTTACAAATGGATAAACACTTGTGTCCACATTCATAGATGGAGTCATAACACAAACTGTTAAATAACACAGAATAATAGAAACCGGGCCATTCTGTTCTCCCTATGAGGAGGCCTTGGGATGGAACAGTGGCGTTGTTCTAACGTTGCTGCTGTGCTCAGGGAAGAGGTTAAAGTGTCTAGAGGCCACCATGCAAAACAATCCCTGAGCACCCGCACAATCGTAAACACTGGCCGGAGATGGGAGGCCAGCTTGACCTGGGACCAACAGATAGCGAGTGTCTAGCCAGCCAACAGAGGTGCTAGGGGTAACATCAACAACAGCTGGGATCATCGGACCATGTGAAATATGCCATGTGACTGATTGTCGTGACTAAAATTTAAACCCACCCAATGTATAGAGGTGGTTGTTGCCGTCGTGTCAATAAACCTCCTACTTTGCTGAATCCTCTGAGCCCGTGCATTATTTTCTTGAAACTAGTTTCAAAAGTATAGTTAAATAATAAGATCCAGACAACCGGAAACCATCTCGGCGGGAAATCTTCATCGTCATTTTGGCGAGCTAGCCAGGAGGGGAACAGGCCCTCTCCGGCCCCGCTTGACGCTGCATCGCCTTTGGTCAACAGGTGCCATAGGTCAGAGGTAAGCAGACCTTTTGACCACGGTGTGGTTGGTTTGGACCCTTCGCCTCCTCAAAAGTACCTAGACATTGTTAAAGTTAAAGTTAAAGTAAAGTGAAACAGCAGAGAGACTAAAAATTGGATTGTCACTGAATTCCTCCGAGCCCGTGCATTATTTTCTTTAAACTAGTTTCAAAAGTAATAGTTAAATAATAACATCCAGACGACCAGAAATCTTCACCATCAAAACATAGCAGTGTGCTATGATATATAAGGATGGTATGACTCCAGCTGCTATGTACCAACCATGATAAGCAGGCTTGGAACATGACTGCATGAACCATCATGCAGTCATGGCAGAAATGTCATGCGTCTCTTTTAAATGCTTTTTTTTCTATACTTCATACGAGTGTGTGACGTGTTCTGCTTTTGTGCTTCTCTTATGATAACTATACGTCCTTTTAGTGTCTTCTTCAGTTTGCTCTAAAAGATGGCATTCTGAGCCAAGAATCCGCCTACACATGCTAACAACATTGAGCGCATACACACGCAAATGTACTGAATGGTTGGCTGTGTGACCACGTTTAAAAAGACTTGCTCTCTACAACATCTGCAGGATCCGGCCCTTCCTCGCACGAGAAGCAGCACAGATCTTGGGTCCAAGAGCTTGTCATCACCCGCCTCGAAGTTCTCCCACGTGACCCCCCTCTTCCGTGACCTCCACTGGCGCCCTCTAATCGCTCGCATCAGATTCAAGACATTGGTGCTGGCCTACAAGGCTGTCAGTGGAACTGCCCCCACCTACCTCCAAGCATTAGTCAAACCCCATGCCCCAGCTCGAGCACTCAACGACTTCAGCTGTTCTCTGTCCTTACACTGCAGTGGTGGATTGACCTCTCGACACAGGTCAGGACAGCAGAGTCGCTCACCAGCTTCCGCAAGAGACTCAAGACTCACCTGTTCAGAGTTCACCTGGACTCTGCACAGCTTCCCTCCTTACCCCCCACCACCTCTCCTCCCTAACCTACTCCCACTTACCCAACCAGGGTTTGAATCCCATCCCCTCTTGGATCCCTAGCACTTAAGTCTACTTGTATGTTTGTACGTCCTCGCGCTTAAAATACTACTTAATTACTTAATACACTTATTAAATGAAATTATTACTTAGCATTGTGTAGCATCTTATCCTGGCTATCTTGCTACTTACCAGCAAGGGGTCAACCTAGCCATTAACATGACTTGTTCTGTTCAAATCTTACTGTACGGTCGGCGATATTGTTTCACTCTTTCGACAAATGCACTTATTGTAAGTTGCTTTGGACAAAAGCGTCTACTAAATTAAAATAAGATAAATAAATGCCCTACATGTAAATGTAAATGTTTAAACGTGTACTGCTTCTTTAAGAGGCTCCAGTTTGTTGTCGTCGCCACTGTTATACTTGCAGGCTGCGCTGCTGCATTGAGGAGAGGTCACTGGTCTCCCGTGTGCATAAAGACTGCATGTTACAGACGGTGTCAGTCCACTGAATGAACAGAGCAACCACATCCATCGGTGTGGACTGTCACTTCAAGCAGTAGACTCACGCACGCAACGCAGATCATTTATTTTCTTTATTATCCTTTTGTCTTTCAAACTGGTCTTTGTGTTTTATTGTGTTATTTTATGGTTTTTGCTATGTTGATTGTACAGCACTTTGGTCAACTGTTGTTGTTTTTAAATGTGCTTTCTAAATAAATTTGGATCATAATGAACAACAAAGGCGCAGTAGTAGTAACATAAGTAACGTCTCCGTTACATATGCACAAGTAGGCTTACATGGCGTGTGTGTGTGTGATTTCCAGGTGACACGTTGTGTGTTTGTGTTTACTTCGAGTGTGCACACACCCCCACACACCATGACTTTGTGATTTACCAACAAGCCACTTAAGTTTCG
>OMKP01001432.1:0-11951 GCA_900302375.1 Bathygadus melanobranchus
CTATCCGTGGCCACGCCGCGTGAGAACTGGGGGTGTGTTTTGGGCCGGTATTTTTATGTGGTAGGTGGATTTTGGGGATTAAAGCACTTGCGCGGAATCCCTTTGATAAAAGTTTGTACTTGCATAAACAAACACACACACATGTGATTGTTGGCCGTATTTACATGTTGAATGACGTTTTATACTTCTTTAGTTTGATACATTCTGGCTGAAGAGGTCTTAGCTAAGAAGGATACATCAATCTCACATCAACTCTTATCTGTCTTTTCTTCCTCTGCAGTCTTCTCTGTGGACATCCCGCTATGCACTGATCGTCTCCGCCCTTACGCCACCAAACAACACAGACACTCTGAATCCTCGGCCCAAATCATCAACCTCGCACCTGCAGTAGACGCGTCCATGGCCCATCCGTATGAACCCTGGCTCAGAACAGCGCCGCCTGGTGGCAGCTCAGAAGATATGAACATTCCTTCCTGGTGGGACCTCCACACCGGGCCTGGGAGCTGGATGGACCTGCAGGCAGGCCAGGGCGTGGGACTGCCTGCCGTGGGTACGGGGAGCACAATGGGACTCCAGTCCTCTTTGGGCCATTATGGCTCTGAACCCCAGCTGTGCACTCTTCCACCAGCTCAGCTAGACCCGGCCTGTCACTCGGCTCACCTCTTCCCACAGGACGGCTTCAAGATGGAACCCCTCGGTCCGGAAATGCTGCCGCCCGAACGATTCTCCCTGGAAGAACCACAGGACAGTGCGGGCTCAGCTCGACCCAAGTCCCAACGCCGCTCCTCTTCCAGAGGTGCTGGCCAGGCGGTGTGCCGTTGTCCTAATTGCGTTCATGCTGAACAGATGGGTCAGAGCGCCGATGACGGCAGGAGGAAACACATGCACAACTGCCACATACCCGGCTGTGGCAAGGCCTACGCCAAAACCTCCCACCTGAAGGCTCACCTTCGCTGGCACAGTGGAGACCGTCCGTTCGTCTGCAACTGGCTCTTCTGTGGGAAAAGGTTTACCCGCTCTGACGAACTTCAACGCCACCTACAGACACACACTGGCGCCAAAAAGTTCAGCTGTGCTCTGTGCCCCAGAGTATTCATGCGAAATGACCACCTGGCCAAGCACATGCGCACGCATGAGTCCTCGCCGGGGCAGGGAGAAGAGAGGCTGAATGGAGAAGGAAGGATGGATAAGGGCTTGGATACACCGACACCTCCTCAATCTTCCTCCCATGTGCCTGTAGCTGATGCCTCAGAGCCACCTGCTAAGAGGAAACGCGAGACTGAGCCCATAGTCTCCAACTTAACGGGGCCATCTGGCTAATTACATTGCCTTTTAAAGAATTGAGTTATCGTTTGACTTACTTTTCTTTATGTCACAGACAAAGGCCTTTACTGTTGTGGGCAATCAGCCCTGTGGTTATCACTCCGCCCTTTAGTCAGAAATGAAGCCATTTGAAGGCTATTCCCATTACTAGATGTATGGACCAAGTAACTTTGTAGTTATAGCATGTGTGTTAGAGGCACTTTAGCAAACATAATAATAGTATGATCAATGGACAGAGAAAATGAGAAAATGTTTACACATGTTATATACAAAGTTAGCGAAGGTCTGGTAACAGAGGGATGCTTTTTTTTAATGAAGCCATTACAGACTTTGCTTTGTAGACACAGTGAATCTAGACAAGATGTCTGCCTTGACAGGCTAGCCTTCTGTTGTCTTGCCCAAATGAAGTGCCTAACCAAGCTGGAGCCAAACCTTGTTTCTAGGACTTCAACCGCTGCTGTTACCATTAGAACATAAATACAGACTTGGAATGATTTAACCTGAAGGGGATTTGGTGACGTGTGTTCAGTGAAAACAGGTAAACAACACTGTTACTTGAAAAAATGTGAACTGTACATTAAGCCCAATGCACAGTTCTTTTAATTTATGTTACCATTTCTTTCAAAGCAGCAATTATGTCAGGGCAAAAATGTTGTTTCTGTTGAGCATCGAGCATCGAACATTCCTGCATTTCCTGCGTCTTTTAATTGTACGACACTGGAACATTTTGGCCACTATATGTCATTAACTCAGGCATTGTATCTTTATGCGGTTAAATGGCAATTGACAAAATCCGTGTTTGCTGTGCAATGGCAACATTCTGTTCAAAGTTAATACGAGCATTAATATAATGTTACTGGAATTTAAAATGTATAATATATAGAATATACAATTTTATTTCAGTTGAAATGCTGAACATATTTTGTAAGAACAAAATTTGAATGAATGAAAATGACTGAATGAAACAACTTTTGTATTTGATTATTAATGCAAGAACAATTTAAGTGTGTAATGATCTTCGCCAGGATACATCTAATTTATGTCAAATTGACGTAATGTCGATTCCTCCGTGTAATCATTAATTGTGAATTATGGTCTGTTGACTCAAGCCAAGTCTATTTAAACCTATTCAAAATACCACTGAAGAACATCAGCAACCTTCTCTGTTGATTCAGCATGAAACCACAACTGGACGTGAATATTGACAGTGTGAATAAAGAATACATAGGAGGAATCTCTTAGCAACTACAATACTACTAGCATTTGATCAGTTGGTTGCTTTAAATGATAGGCACAATAGTTGTGTGGCAGGCAATACAAGCAGGTACAGGTACAGATTTAAATAGTATTAGGACGTATGTAAACGAACAAAGACTTTACATTGAGATTTCAACTATTTGAATTAGGGAATGATACATGTTAGAGGCTCTATTCTTCTGGATTTATCATTAGAAAATAAGGAATGAGAGTAAAGTAGTGCATATTTGTTAATTGTATTAACTATTGTAATATCTATTGTTATTATAGGCTAATGTGTTTTCCCTTCTTGTTGGTCAAAAGAACAATATACAAATTGTTCTTTGTTTGCTTTGGGGTATTTTTAGATATAGATATTTTAGATATTTTAAGAAAAATAATTTATGTACCTACGTGTAGCTGTTTGTATTTGTTTTTATCAATGCAAATATCTTATGGAATAAACAATAATGCAACAATGAGTGTGTTTGTGTTTGAATTTTTACATGATCAAAATAAAGTCGATTTATAACACGCACTCAGACAGACAGATAGACACACACGCACGCACACACACACACACACACACACACACACACAAACAAGCAAACACAAAGGTGTAGCATGCATTCAAGATTTTGTATTTGTTCTTTACTATATATATATGTTCTATACAGACACAGGGTGTGCAGTGAAGTGAAATGAATGCATCAGCCTAAATTAAAGCGCACACCAACTGAATACATTTAGAAAGAAAATCCAATCCACAGAAATGTTTACTGATAATTAATAGAAACTACACAAATTACATAATTGCATACATGAATTTATCAATATATATATTTTCTTTTTAAATGAAAGACTACGTCCCTACAACCATATTTGCGGCAACTCTACGGAACGACGTACGAGACAATGTGACGTAACCGGAAAACGAATTCGACATAACCGGAAATAAATACAAGTACCACACACACAAGTAGAGAAAGCTAACTGGCTGGAAAGCTGACGATTTTCTGGATTCATTGTTTGAAAGCAAGCAATATAACGACAAATAAATTAATTTGTCCATATTCATTTCATAGTTGGATTAAACCAACCATTTGTCAAGATGGGAGGCGGCGATCTCGTAAGTAGTGGCGATCTTTGGTGTTTGATAATAGCATAAGACAAGCTAACGTTAGCCATGTATATAACGATGTAATGAAGATGAAATGCATACTGCTAATCACGTCCGCTTATTTTTAAACAGAACTTGAAAAAAAGCTGGCATCCCCAGACTATGAAAAACATCGAACGGGTCTGGAAAGCAGAACAGAAACACGAGGCAGAACGCAAGAAGATAGAAGAGCTTCAGAAGGAGCTGAAAGACGAGCGGGCTCGAGAAGAAATCACTAAGTTCGCACAGGAAACCGGGGCGCTCAAGTTAGTATCCTTCGTAACTTCTTGCCATGCGGTCGCCAAAAAATAAATCGTTTATTTTTGGATGATTGCAAAAAAGGCCTTTTCCAAATTGTTCAGCATTCCTTGGAACCAGAATCAAATCGTAACATAAATCCAAAACGTACAATATATTCTGTACCGCTCATATTTTGTGTGTGTATATGTTCCCTTATGTTTAGCATGGATTAGGAAAATGTATTCATATATTTATGAATGAATACCATATTAAATAAATACCATAAAGGCCACCCTGCAGCAAAGGAAAACCATAGTTGTATGTTGTGACGCCCAACAGGAAAAAGGATGACCGTTTGGACTGGATGTACCAGGGTCCAGCTGGTCAGGTGTCCAGAGATGAGTATTTGATGGGACGTCCCATTGACAAGCAAATCACTGAGCAGTTTGAGGAGCCTGAGACTGGTCCATCAACACAAACTGGCCTGCTGCCTGGCTCCATCTTCAACCCTACCACAACTGCATCCACCCTCGACCTGGCTGCCAAGATTAGGGAAGACCCACTTTTTGAAATCAGGTCAGTACTTGTAGTGATCTTTAAATGTTATTATTCCCCTCAAGACTGGTTACTGATGTACACCATGTATTTAGACTCTTGATCTTTCCTTGACTTAATTGTAACACATTGGCATGTGCTTTTATCCAAAGCGCTTTATAGTATTGCCTCACATTCACCCATTCATACACTAACATTGGTGTCAACCATGCCAGGTTAGGGTCAGGTGTATTGCTCAGGGACACCTTGACACTTAGCTAGGGGAGCCTGGGATTGAACCAGCAACCTCCTGGTTGCCAGACAACTGCTCTACCTCCTGAGCTACTGCCGCCGTGTCATGTCCTGCAAAACAATTCTGCCTAAATGATGACACAGTGATATGCACATTTCTCATCAATCCACACAATTTAAATATTCAGTTAATATCATACCTGAATTGTTATTGTTATGTTTCCATGTAATGGGTTTCTTAATCTTGCCTATAGAGGATTAGGAGCTGGAATTTCATTTCTGGCATTTCATGAGTCAGTTAAGTCCGTTTCAGGCCTTATATGTTAAATAATTGAATGCATCTTTGTTACTCTATTCTAGTGTTAATCTGTGTTCTATTTTGATATTAAAGAAAGCGTGAAGAGGAGAAAAAGAGGGAAGTCTTGACTAACCCAGTGAAGATGAAGAAAATTAAAGAAATGGTGAGATGATGCTGATGGTGTTTTGAGATCTTTTTGTTGTTAATTGCTTTTGATGCATGCTGTGTAACACCATGTATGACTGTATCAAAAGCTTAAGATCAGGTTTGGTTCTCTACTAAAAATCTGAAGAGAGCGCTGGGTGCTATCATACCCAAACCAATCTCCCTTTTAACAGCTGCGACAGAATCTTGAAAAGGAGAAGAAAAAGAAAAGAAAGAAGGAGAAGAAGGAAAAGAGGGGAGACAAGGAGAGGAAGAAGGAGAAGAAGCATAAACGAAGGAGCACAAGTTCGGGCTCGGAGGGGGAAGTCTACAAAAAACATGGGTATGTAATTAAAGCTCATGCGTGCTTTTTGATGTGTAGCTGTTGAGTATTGCTTGCTTCATGTGCAAGCTCCGGTGATGAGGATGACATCTGATGATATCTGGGTGTTTTTATCCTTTAGATCACATTCAAAAGAGAAAAACGGACAGACTGACAGACCCAAATCCCAGAATATTCCTGGCTATGGAATTCAAGTAAGTAACTTGAACACAATGTAGACTTGCTATCAAAATAAGGGGTCTTTAATGAACAAGCGTTTATAACTGACCTTGATCATAGTCATTCATTTTACCTTTGAAATCCCAGATGTTGAAATGGCCTTAGACTGTTTCCCAAAGAACGCCATGCAATTGTGGATAGACAGACACATTTATTAGGACAATATCAATCATGAGAAGCAGGGATATATGTTTACAAAGGGTCTAACATGGAGTTTGATGTTGAATGGGCTTCTATTGGATGGGGGGGGGGGTTGCTTACAAGGGTATCAGATATCCAAATATTAAAGCAAACTACCGAAAAGCTGTCTGGGGTGCACACAAAAGCCCAGGTAGGTGTGAAAATGACCCCATAAGTGTTCTAAAGTGAAATTCCCCTTTAAATAAATCAATGAGCTACATTTGTTGCTGGGATAAAACGATTTCCTCTCCTTTTCAGTTTCCCACCAGCAGACCTTACCAGTCCTCGGCTCCTTCTACTCACCCGGGCCACCGGGAAAGAAGCCGTTCCCGGTCTCCCAACAGGAACAGCACGGAAAACCACTCCTCCCACCACTCGTACGGGAAGGTCTACAACAGAGCCGCTACTCCACCGAGGGAGCGGTACCAGAGACAGAGGACCCATCGGTCCAAGTAAGTTCACATATTATCATAAAATATGACTAAAAGTATGAGAGACTATTATTCATCATCACATATGTTTCCCAGCTAGCATATCGGCATAATAGTGGTCACTGTGTGAAATTATGGTTCATTTTCACTGGGTTTTGCTTTTTAGTCACAACCTCGTTTTGGACTCTCAATTTTATAACCCAAGTCTTATTGAACCCATGCCATTTAGTTTGATTCTAACACGCCAAAATGTGTCATCGTAGGCAACTCTCCGCTGAGGACCTGGAGAGTAAAAGGCAGGAGATGATGAGCTTTGCTAAGCAGAGGGATGAAGAGAGGGAGATCAACGTGACGAGATACAAGAAACAAGATGAACAGGAGAAGGAGCGGGAACGAGGTGCCAAGCATGTCCGCCATGCTGGCTTTATCCAGTAAGTGTTGGGAGATTTAATTCAATTGGTTTGAACTATATATTTTCTCCATGTCATCCATAAACATGTATGTCGTCCATAAACATTTACTTGATAGCAACACATTCATACGCCGACGGCTAGGTGTCTTGCTCAGGGACACCTCGACAACCCACTTTACCTCCGGTGCCACTGCCGCCCATACAACAATAAATGTATATTATAGTAGAAATGACATTATTGCAAACTACAGTAGTGGCTATTTATAATAATGCATAGGCAAACATTTAGTGACTAGATTGTGAGTAATTATCTGACATTAAAGCTTTTGGCACGTTTTGACAAGCATTTGCCAACATTCTGTGCATCCTTTGTGCTTATGTTACACATAAACATATCCAGTGCTGTACTAAAATGTATTTGTGAACCCACAGCAACATGAAGCTGGAGAGCGCTGCCAGTTCCTCGGTGGAGGACAGAGTGAAGAGGAACATCCACTCCATACAACGCACCACAGCCTCCCTGGAGAAGAACTTCATGAAGAGATGATGAACACAGAGAGCATACTATGTCATGTAATAATTCATGGTAGAATGGTCTGGGTGGGGGGGGGGTTATAACTGTTAAGATGGGACTGCTCCTGTGGTTTCAATCCTTGGTTTCACCAGAGCACAGGTATGCACCACATGCAACCAATGACTCTTTGTAGTAGACATTTCTTCAGTCTGTATGAGCTCAACTTTGTACAGTATATTGATTTACAGCGTGTTTATATATTGTATAGTGTGTGTGTGTGTGTGTGTGTATATATTAGGATTTTTATCATGCATATTTTGTCAAATCTCTTTCTGAAGCTATGTACTCAAAAGTGATGGAAGAGAATAGCATTTTATTAAACAGATTCACTTTATTTAAACATGGTACAGAATCTTTATTTGTGTGCAGTCTAGAAATGTTAGTCACAGAGGCTGGCATAATCTGTCATATTATTATTTGATTATTCCAACCAAGAAGTTTCCACTTCTTGGTTCCATCATGAACGAGATTGCTTTTTTACATTCATTAGATGAGTATATTCTTGGTAAAGATCATGGTTATTTTTCTGTAAGGATAATAAGCCATTATTGGCTGCTTTTAAACTAGCAGTATACCAATGATTTTGCCCAATACATTTGTGTACGTGAGCTCTGATTACAGTTTAGTAACCAAACGCCGACTTTTCATTAGTTTGCTTTCACTTTAACCATAGGCCATCCAATGCATGCATCCGTTCTTTGTGGACGCATAGAAGTGTCCAATGCCAACAGGTTTTACTGCAGAGACCTTTACCAAGCCAATTACAGCGAAGCATTTGGTGACGTAATTCAGCCAAGAGTTCTGTTTCTAAATCGTGTAGTCACTGTAGGAGGCTAGCAGTAATCTGGTTTACAAATAAGCAAATATAACCCAACGTATCCACTATGGTAAGAAAGTGTGCCTGAAGAAAATCGTTGTAACATCCGTAACCAAGATAAAATCTGGCTCTCAAAATTGTAACAAACAAGGCTAGTGATTGCTATGGTAAATGTAGCATCCGTGTTAGCCACTTTTGGTACTTGCAGTATCATGCTAGGTTAGCTAAAACGATCTCGTTTCAGATTTAAGTAGCAATGAATTCGGCATGTTATTTGTGTGATTTTGGTTTTAGTTGTATGCGAATGTTATTTCCGTGGTAGCGTAAGCATGGCGTTAAATAATCACCCTTTACGTCTTAAGGTAAAATAACCGGCAAGTAGCCGGTTGCTATGCTTAATAGTAGCATACACAGTATGCTTTAGTATTTAATCATATCTGTCAGTAAGAACTAGCGATGCGCAACTATAAGTATATTTTAACCATCCTAAATTACTAGTATAGTTTTTGGGAAGCCTTTTGATTCTTCTTAACTCATGGCTGAAGGCTGAACGCAGCTTATGAAGTGATGCTGTATTATTACCTGGAGGGAAATACAGGTGTTACAGCAGCAAGTAATTCTGATTTATTCATGTTTCAACCCTTATATTTATATCGGTGGTTTCAACATTCAAATGAATGTGTCCACAAAGAAGGCTTCCATAAACATTAAATATTCGACTGTAACGAAATTGCGTAACTAGGAACGTTTTTCATCGCTGTTCTCTTTTTGTCCAGTCTATTATGTCCTATAACGGTGGGGCCGTAATGGCTATGCGGGGAAAGGGCTGTGTGGCCATCGCATCAGACCGAAGATTTGGCGTCCAAGCTCAAATGGTCACGACAGATTTCCAGAAGATTTTTCCCATGGGAGACAGGCTGTATATTGGCCTGGCCGGACTAGCTACTGATGTACAGACAGTGTGAGTATCCCACCTGAAGTGGATTCAACTGTGGATAGTTAATATATTTTGTCAAAAATATAAATTGTCAAAAATACCATATCCAATAAATACATTAGTAATATATAGCCCCAAATAGGTGCATGTTTAGAGAGGTTTGTGGTTGTAATTTGCATTGTGTTGTTTAGATCCCAGAGGCTAAAATTCAGGCTGAACCTCTATGAGCTGAAAGAAGGGCGCCAGATCAAGCCCAAAACCTTCATGAGTATGGTGTCCAACCTGCTGTACGAAAAGAGGTGAGTTTTTCTCTTTAGCGTTGGTGTTTTTTTTTTGTGGTCAATTTTACTTTTTATTCTAAAAGAATGGTGTGTGGATGAGGTGGTCACTGGAACAGCTACAACATGTAGTATTTTGTCTGTGTTTAGACCTCCCGTTCACATCAAAGCGGTGTTTCAGGTCACTGAAAACAAAGCTTTTGAAAAACTCCTTCCAGAGATTTTTTTAAAACAGAGGGAGAAAATATGTTTTCAGAAATACCCATATACACGTGGACGAGGCCTAATGGTACTAATAACCGATGACCCCATGATGTGTCTTCCTCTCATTAGGTTTGGGCCATACTACATTGAGCCTGTGATTGCTGGCTTGGACCCCAAGACCTATGAACCATTCATCTGCTCCTTGGATCTGATTGGCTGCCCCATGGTGACAGAAGACTTTGTTGTAAGCGGCACTTGTTCCGAGCAGATGTACGGCATGTGCGAATCTCTGTGGGAGCCAGACATGGTAAGTTTGGTGTAATACATAAGGGTTGCTATGACGCAGAAATGTTTGTCATAATAGGGTAACTTTGTATATATGAACAGTCATCATTTCCTTCTGACATTGAGTTATTGCAACAGCTGTGGCATTAGATTTAATATTATGCAAAGTAGACAATTTCTTAAACTTCAGTGCGTCCATAAACGTTGAGCCTTTTCTGGTGCTATATGTTGTCTGAGCTGAAATATTTTACATCAACTACTGCTTCCAAAGGAATTTGATAATGTGCATTACATTATACATTTACATTATCATATTGCACTGTTTCAGTTGAATTACATTTACATTTAGAGCATTTGGCAGACGCTTTTATCCAAAGCGACTTACAAAAAGGATTACATGAACTACATGCATCTTCAAATACTTACCCTGTTCAGTGCTCTCATTGCAAACCATTATTCCAAAGTAATTTGTAGACTGGGATCATTGACCTGACAAACATATCTCTTACTATGTGCAGGATCCAGAAGACCTGTTTGAGACCATCTCCCAGGCGATGCTGAATGCGGTTGACAGAGATGCAGTTTCTGGCATGGGGGTGGTCGTGCACGTCGTGTAAGTGGCGCCGTCCATGGCACTGTGTTGACATTATTTTAGGTTATACCCAGGTGATGGCAGGTGTAAAGGTTTCTTTTTTTTACCCTTACAGTGAAAAGGACAAGATTACCACACGTACCCTGAAGGCCAGGATGGACTAGACCTCTTCTGTTCTGCAGCCTCAACAACTACCCATTTTGTATAAAATATGCCACGCTTGTATGTCTTTTTTTTTTTTTCTTATTCCTGGTCAATAAAAGATCTTTAGGCTAACCAACTATTCTGATTCGTGTCGGTCTTTGCAACACAAGTGCTCTACAATATGGATTGCATTTATATAGCACTTTCATCCAAAGCGCTTTACATTGCTTCACATTCACCCATTCATACACCAACGGTGGTGTCAACCATGCAAGGCAACAATTAGGTGTCTTGCTCAGAGACACCTCGACAATTAGCTAGGCGGAGCCGGGGATTGAACCAGCAACCTTCCGGTTGCCAGACAACCGCTCTCCCTCCTGAGCTACTGCCGCCCAATAACTACAACTAAACAAATGTCCAATATTAAACTAGAACCAATTTGTCAGTTTGGCTCATGTACACCCAAAACCAAGAGGGTGAAATCGGATCTAAATCAACATTAGAAAAAAGAACAAACAAGTTAAAACTCCCTTTAATATGCAATGAATCATTTTCAAGTAACCTTTTTTTTTCCTAATGTCTGGTAACAAAACAATACTGTATACAAACACAAAATTGCTACATTAATGTAAACAAGATATAAAAATGATTCTTATGGTAATAAAACAAGTATTTGATGTTGAATTCCCCATTTTTTAGATCGTTTTCTCTTTTTTTTTTATCATCGACCAACCTCCACTGAGCTCACATTTACATCTCTGAAATATTCAAAAACAATATGGCAACGTAACATTTAAACACCTAGGTATTCGTTTTAGTCATTACACTCAGATGCTAAGGTCATTGTTTCAGCTTACTGGTGGAGTCATGTACATATCAGCCATGCATTTTTTTTTCAATATTGCATTCATTTACGTAATAAACCATTATATGTTCATAAGTTGATCACCTGATGTCTTCCCAATTTGTTAGCCAGTGCTATCTCTTTTGTTATCGTCGAGGAAGCCTGCTGGCCATAGTTTTTAACAGTTGTCATGCGATATGGCTATTCTGCATGTTTGTCGCGTTTATGTGTGTGTGTGCGCGCGTGTGTGTGTGTGTGTACATGTCTGTTTTATATGTGCAAGAAAATAATGACTACAACATGAATGGAAACAGAACAGAGAGAACTAACAAGACACTTAATGCTGAAGCTGACACTCATTCAAGGCATTAGTGACACAGTTCCCGTGCTGGCGTGGGGGGACAAAGAGGGAGGCGGCGGGGGAGGAAGAGACGGCGGCCAGGGAGATCTCCAGCTAAAATGTCCAGATTCCGCGTGACGAGTAGTCCTTTCAGGCATTACACTG
>OMKP01001432.1:11974-31199 GCA_900302375.1 Bathygadus melanobranchus
TCGGGGGGGGAGAGAGGTGTGTGACTAGGGGGCACTGGGGAAGAGAGGGGCAGGGCACATCACTTTAGTCCAGCTCCCTGCCTCAGTGTAACAGCATGGTTTCTCTGCTCCTCCTGACAAGTCTGTAGTCCTGGCCATGGAAGGGCTGCTAGAGGAGTGTGTGTGTGTGTGCGTGTGTGCGTGTGCGTGTGCGTGTGTGCGCGTGTGCGTGTGCGTAAGCCAGGTTGGGGTGGGGGGGGGTGTGGTTTGTGTACTTGGGTTGAACTTGATCGGTGGTTGACAGTATGTGACAGGCTGGACAGGGAGCCACGTGAGTCTATGACAGGATATTAGACATGAACTCGAGGAATCTTTTGGAGTACTGCTCTGGGTTCACTGTTGAGATTTCAGCCCCTGCCTGAGGATGAGACACACACACAGTAATGAAGTTGGACAGAAAGGGTTTTTTTTTTGCAGCCTAAATGCTTTTCCAAATGCTGTGGGCAGCGCTTTCAATTCGTTCAGGCAAATATATTCATGAGTATACTAATCTCCCGATTTTCAATTAAATGAAGATTGACTTTTCAGAGGACAGTTGCCATTCAGGAAACATGGCGGTACTCACCCCATGTTTCACAGTTTTGGCAGCATGCGCAGCTTTTTTCTTAGCATCATAGTGCGTGAGAATGTCAATGATGGCCATGAAGTACACCTCTTTCTTCACAGCAACTGGGAAGTGATATATATACAGAGTCAGGACGTTTCATTTTTGCTGAGAATATCAAGGAATATAAAACCAAACAATGATGATACATTTTGTATTAAAAAATAAAATAATCGCTTGTTTTGTTGGCCATGTACATAATTGAGTTGAAACCAAACTACATGTTGCGTATTTAAACAACAAGTCACTGGAAGTTACCATTTGTACACATATTCTTAAGGCTGATACGTACTCCGCAAGAACAGAGAAATGTGTTCGTTTTCTCGATGGTGGCAAGAACAAGAACATCAAGTTCGTCCTGGCCGGGACATTTCATACTTCACGAGAAACTCAAGTGCAGAACTCCTGGGAAGTCCTCAAAACTATCCATTCCTGTACAAACCCCCGCCCCGGCGGAAGTGCATTAACCACGCCCGCTTCAAATTGACCAATCGCACGATAGTTCTCGGACACGACACGAGAAAAAAGTTGCGCCCGGACGATGTGTCGAGAACAAGCCGCGAGAACTCCCGAACCGGGGCTGCGAGACAAAAATGACGTGTCATTCTTTTCTCGCAGCCCTGGGAGAGAGGACAAATGTCTCTGTTCTTGCGGAGTATGTATCGGCCTTTAGGTGCGAGTGGCAGGTCAAGATAAACAGCACAAGAACAAAAACTATTCTGACCAGGTGTTAAGCACAGCTAATTTGTTGACCTCGCTGTATGGCATTCTAATAGACCCTTTCCACAGAGGTGTCATCGCAGGACAAACAAACTAATTATGGGTCTGCTCCTTTTATGTAGCAGGGCACAGGTAGTAGTAGGCTTATCTCCAGAAGTCTAGTCTACTGCCCTGGTGCATAGCAGACCCATAATCAGTGATATGAGCAACACCTGTGTTTGTCTTACGACAGCACCTCTGTGAGGTCTATCGGGGTTTCAGTTGAGGGCACGTATCTCTCTCTACATACTGTATCGTGGTTATTTAAAAGAGGCGCAAGGTGTGAGATTTGGCCGACCGTCGAATTAGCCCTCTGCAAAATAAGGGGGGCGGCATAAGTTGTGGTGTCCACCCCTATTGGAAGAAACAAGGAAACGCACAGCTTCCCCCTCCCCCCAAACGCATCACCGACTGAATACAGCACAAAGCTTGCTGTTTACATTGAATCTGTGTTTTTCTCCTTCTCCTTTCTCCTTTCTCCTTCAAGTGAACCAGTGTCAGTGTACTTTTGACATGATTGACAAGAGGTTAGAATACGAACGGCCAATCGCCTCTTGAGGTACAAAGTGGCGTCACGAGACGGTACGCTGCTAGCTGGGCTAGCCGCTAACTCAAGCAAATATCTCTGCGACGCAACACATAAGACGTCTTTGACATGGCGTCAAAGCGGTTATTCCTGTTGATAATTGTAGTTCATTTTGGAATGTTTTAAACTAGTAATCGTACACGTTTGCCACTTTAACACTGGTCCCGCCAAAACATTACAAGCGTACCGTCGTTGCTCTTGATTGCGTAGACGTCAACAGAGGGGTCAAACTCTCCGGGGCCGAAGAATCCACCAAAGTTGAGGGGGTTTCCGGGGCTGTCCGGCGGGGTCCCAAAGGAACCAGGGAGCGCTCCTCCACCCATCCCGTCGTCGTACTCCTCCTCGTCTCCGGCGGCCTCCACCTCCATCTCCTCCTGCTCAGCCCGCTCCACGTCATGGATGCCCACCAGTAGGCTGTAGTCCATGATCTTCAGAGTGGCCAGGAACTGGGAGGGGGGGCAAAAAAAACCAAAACAAACGCACCCAAACAACAGGAGCCAAATCAGTGCCATACAAGGCCGGCAGCTGCCACGCTGAGCTAATCTATAGCCTAAATGGAGTGGATGGATACAAATGCAATATACACTATACACAATCACTGTTGAAGCTTAAGCTGAGGGACATTCATATAAACCGTGCGTCGGCACCGCCTTCATTGGACGGTAATAAAACACCTCCTACCTCCACATCACGCTTTAGTTTTTCCAAGAAGTACTTCTTGTTGTCATCTCCTATTTGTAACTTGTGGCCCTCGTTCAGGAAATCGTTGTCCTTGAAGGTTGGCAGTTCCTTGGCCTGGGCGCACGAAAAATAGTTTACATCTTTACATAGGGGCAGAGTGTAGGATAAAAAAAATAAAGTATTTAATTGAATCAATCTTTCCTATGGCAGTGCATTGATGACACACTGGAAAATGAACCCAGTATCTAATACATATCTGCCCAGTATATGTAGCCTAAAATGCAAGACAGATATTCAGTTATATTGCTGTGAAATGGCTTGGAATTCAGAGGTGTTTCCTTAAGTGATGAACATACTGTGGTCCAGTACAGCGTGCACTTATTTTGGTGCTCTAGCATTAACATGGTTGTTCCTATCGATTAACCCGCGAGGCAGAACGCACCTTCTCCTTATCACTGGCTTCCCTTGAGACAGTAGAACCCTAAATAGGGAAGAGACCACAGACATAAAAGAGGGTAACTTAAAGTGAATAAAGAGAAACAAACATTGCGATCCTCTCCTCTGTTGTACAGCGAGGTCCTATTTTTAGAAAGCGTTTTTCACAGGGACACCGACAGGCAAATTAAGGATGGCTTTTAGTTGCCTTATGAAGGGAACAAGAAGCTACGTTAGACTTTAGCATGAACACAAAACTATTTTGTGACATTTTCGCCAAAGATCACAAGACTGTAGGATTTAGGATTTTTTCATGAGGGCTTATTTTATTCCTTTTTTTATTTGGCAATTCAATTTAATGTAGTTGGACAAACAATGCGACTACCCTCCTTTGTTCTGTTACTGTATCATGGAGCGCAGCTTTCCGGCTAATTAGCCTGCTGCTAACTCCACGACAAACAAGTCAATCATAGCGCTGTTTTTTCTCTGCTACGGCTAATTTTAGCATACATCCAGCAGCTTCCACATAAAAAAAACACTAACAATAGATAAAGAAGAACACACACACAAGGAACAAACATTTAAACTGCCAAATAGAACACAGATTCAATTGTTTGCCAAGGCAAAGCCTACACAGACACGGCGCGTGCGAGCCTACCTTGAGGTCGTACTTGCGGTGTACTGTGAGACGGTGGCTGAATACATTCCGGGTGACCACCATGTAGGTCTCCACACCATCCACCGTTAGCCTGTACATGCCCAGGAACTGTGGCAGCAATGTGTTGCCATGACACTCCACTATAAACTGAGACATGAATTGTTGTTAATCCTCTGTAGGGTAGGCAAACGGATTGATGCTTTTAAAAAAACAATAATGCACTTAACCCGAGGTGAAAGCAAGCGCAGGCTCACTGTTTATTTGCCATTCTTAACCACATTCGTCACGGGCCAAGGTCTGGCCAGGCCTTTTAAATGAGTGCGCAAATATTCTGACTCATGTACGTGTCACTAGTCTACTCAGTAATTTAGCAGACACTTAACGCATTCATTATCCATTTTCTGTATGCATTGAGAATAATAACACATTTCAAAACCTTACAACATCCTTATATACAATAAATATGGCTCAATCCCGTTCAGTGAGGCTTGTAACGATCGTGTGGTCACACATCCCTACTCGGTGAAAGTCTTTACCTGGTGGTACTTCTTCAGTATGTTGTGCATCTCGGCGATGTCCTCACTGGACACCGTCTTGATAACGAACCGGTGGTCGTAGCTGGACAGGAAGCGGTTGCCGAAGCGACCCTGGGAGTCACTATTGAGCGGGGCGCTCCTCGTCAAAGAGTTCTGATGCGCCGCGGGACAACAGACACAGATTACGGCCCGCCCGTGTCTCGTCGTGAATACATTGTGGAAGACCACAGCATTCAGATCAACAGACAAAAAAACTAAAACAAAACGTAATTGCCACAAGGGAAGCCGAGTTGGGTCTGACCTGGTAGTCCTGGTCATCAATGCAGAACCTCTCTCGGAGGTTTCGGAACACCATGGGGCAGTACTCTTTAAACTTGAAACGGCTAGGCAGGTTTTCTCTGGCAGGCAGGGAGGGAAAGATCAATGTCAGTGTCCCAACACACCATGTTTGATGTCTACATACATTGCTGTTTTCATTATGTATTGATAGTAGGTTAATGCTGGTTATTACTATGCAATTATAGTTATTGTTTCAGGGTGGCATTCATGTATTATGTGTACATACAAATGCATAATAACCTCGATTGGTATACCATTTTATGTTCCTTGCATAATTCCATTTTTGCCTCATTAACAATAAAGGAGAATAACTGACACGTGATGCACCTTGCCGGCTAAAGGACTAGTCTCGATGAATATTCGACTAACAGACCTGCACAGATCTCGGCAGCACGTGGATGGTTTCATGAACCTTGCACAGTATTTTTACCTATTGCCTTTCATCTCTGTGACAATGGTGGCCTTTTATCTGCCTCGCTTTGTCAAGCGACGTTAGAATAAAACAGACACTTCTGCTTTTTACGGAACTGATCCACTTCCCTCTGACTGCCTTGAGGAGCAGACCAGGATGCATTTTCAGGCCCTTGCATGTATTATTGAGCAGCTATTTTGCTGGTGTCACATTAAATTTCGCCAACTTCCTGTATGAAGTGGAGTGTGTCAGGTCCATCTGCAACGTGGCACATCACAGACCTCCAGTATTCTGCGAACAATATGACTCACTTGTTGATTTGTAAGAAGCCATCTTGATTTAAAAAGATAGCTTGGGATGAGTCTGGGAGGAGACTGAAAAGCACTGTAGGTGAATGGTCGGAAAATGCTAAAGCTTCAGTTGTATCCGAGCTTAAAATGAAGGTTGTTGTTGTTGTCTCTATTTGATGCTATATGTCTTCAAGTTAATAACAGTTCATGGCAGTTCAATGTACTTTCAATGTCCAGAATAAACACATGAGTTGCATTGTATTAAGCTAGATGAAAATGTTATTGAATGTTATCAAACCATATTTCTGTTACTGTTATTTCTGTCAGGTCATGGGGCTCTGGTGATTTATGGGGCGTTCTACATTGTCAATGTGATTCACACAGGAACAGTTAACACGCAATGATGTAGGTTATTTTAAAAGCGATTTATAAAGTCATTTTTATATCTTGACGAGATTAGTCCATTAGCTGTCAAAAGTTTCCAGAAAACTCCATGCGTCTGAGAGATGATCTATATGCCAAGCTTCGAGGTGAGATTAACAAACATGTCACACTCTACAAATAGACTACTATACAAAAAGAAAAGAATATCCTCTTCCTATAACAAACACGATCATGTAGCCGGCCTTTTCAGTGGACTGCACACTTTCACTGTGTGGGTTATTTGCATTGCAAAGCTGCCCAGTTACAAGCCCGGGAATCCCTTGGTAACTAGGCCTATCCTATTTTAAATATTACAGTCACAGATCCGTTTTGGCATTCTGTATGGTGCTTTTTGATTTAACACATTTAAACAAGACGTGTGAACCAGCATAGCTACCAACAATAACCCTTTACGCAGAATGAAACTAACGCATGTGGATAGTGGTGGGGTTCGCATTCGTTGGACAAGCTGTTGTCAGTCTAAGAATAGGAGCCAAGTTTATTAGTAGCCAATAGTGGCCAATGTACCTACTTGTTAAATAGGTGGTTGTCCACTTTGATCTTACTGTAGGCTTTAAAGTCGTCTGGCATCAACATTACTGGTACAGGCACATTACTTAACTCGTTGATCTACAAGAGGAGGAGGAGAGACACAGATCAGAACAGATCCTGAAGATGGAAAGCAGAAACACATCCACGGGTATAAGAAGTTTGGTTAAATGTCAAGAGTTGACGTCATTGACAGAAGGGGGAACATTTTCAAAGGCTGTTTAATAGCCAAAACACCACCATATAGTGGGCACTAGACTACGACACACTACTACAGCTGAGCAGGACCTTTTAAATAAGAAAAAAATCTGCAACACAAACCAGATTGCATTAGCTAGACACATTTTCTGTGACAAAGTTTCTGTGACAAATGTAAAGTTACACACTATCAATTTCATGCGAGTCTGATAGACCTGCGTAAACTCAATTAGGAGCTGCAATCGTTCAGGTTCAAGGACTGACAGTTCCCACTTCCCAGAGCTGTGATTCTGCTTACAGCACGTCAACAAGCTCTAGTTCGAGTAAACAATCAAGCACAGCCAGACGAATGATTGATGATTGACAGCGCTTCATACACAAATACATGACTAAAGATAAAAAATATGTAGACAGTGACGGAAAAGCTTAAACAGTGGGCAACTGTCACGGTGATATATAGTGATACAACATAGTGAAACATTTGATCCAATACAGCTTAAAGCATCACATTATCTTCACAGTGGACATAGTGGGCAGGATTTTAAGGACAGTCAAAAAAAAAAGCTGCAAAAGAGGCACACACATCAAAATCAGTCATCTGTAACATATGTTACAGATAATGCTGTCAAAACGCTAACTTTCTCCTTAAAGGCTTAATGGCACACTATAATGAACTTAAATTGGCCTGCATGTTACTTTGAAGAAGCATACATTTGCATAACATTAGCAGCCCGTGTGTGTGTCCCCAGAGACCAGCGCCTCGCTGATATGACACAACACAAGTGATGTGATGAATGACGTATGTGATGCCTTGCCTTGGCTTGTATGTACAAACACATTTGTATATTTGCATTCTGCATATGTAAAATTATGTTGCATTGCTGTGTAATTCTCATAATTGTCTTTGATTTTTTTGGTTTGTGATAAATCTTTAATTCCTACCATTTCTGACTGTTGTTTGGCGATGTTTGCTGTTATTATAAAATGGTAGTTCAAAAGGTGTTTATGGATGCGACACTTGATCGATTTTCAGGAAAACCCGATCAATACAGAATTAAACAAACAACCTGCCACTCAAGCGAGCCACACCATGCCATTCGCTGCAGAACGGTACCACCAACAGTTTAACCTTCACCTCTGCCTTTCATAGCCACCAAGCTCAACTAAAAATGAATGCAATGTTTTCTGTTCTATATATAGGATGCCGCGTGTCCCTGAATTGCATTGGACGCATGCAATACTAAACTGAAATGGATTGGGCCGCCTTGATTCCGTCTGGTGACCACTGAGAGTTTAAAAAGACTACATGGGCATCTGCAGTTGTGGGGCTACTTCGCCTTATAACTTACTGCTCCGTCTGTCAAACCCCTCCCTAAAATGCACAGGCAGGCATGCATAAAACACAGCCCACGGCTTGGCTACGCAGGGGCTGAATTACGTGTTGATATGCAATCTGATTGAAGAGAGTGTATTTATGGTGCTGTGCCTTCATTGCCGAAGAATACCATCCAGCGCACTGAGTCGAGGATTTAGCAGTATATCCTATGAAACATTTGCCATACACCTAAAATCACGACTAACCAACCAGTTGTCGATAGGTTAAACAGGGATCTGAACAAGGAATACAACCAACCAGCCTCTCTGTATGCAAAGCGCTTGGCGCACATCCTTGTAATTGACACAAGGGATGTGCAGCAGCAAAGTTTACTTGATGGATCAAGGCAGCTGACCAAAAGGCAAACTAGCCTAAGCTAAATCAAAACAGCAGGCACAGACACAATTCACATCCGAACGAACACGAACAATTAAATTGTTTACCGTATGGTTGACACCCCACATTAACACGCTGAGGATGGGCTCACTTGCGCGGAACAGTTTCACTTTTTGTCCTATAAAATGTTTCTTTTTCGTCTTGGTTTTGCTAGCGCTTACGGGCGCTATGTTGGTACAGTTGGATGACATGTCTGTTGCTGGTAACGACGCGAGGCGGCTCTACTGCGTGCAAGCTAACCCTATAGCACGTAGACACTCGGTTTCCTAAAAGATAAGCGCGTAAACAATTAAAAGTGCATCGTGCGCGGTGTCCAACCCGCGGTGTCTCAAATCGGATCGGATCTGGCCGTGGGTCGACGATATTGCATTTTGCGCCGTCACCACCCTTCCCTCCAGAGCAGGCCACGGTCGAGTCCGGAGAGCGGCGCGCAGACCAGCTGGCAGACGGCTAGCCGGCCATCCAGCCACGACCGCTTCACTCGCTGCTTGGAGCCGCTGCTTGGAGCTGCTGCTGCTGCACGGAGGACGCGCTGATCACCCTCCCTCCCGTCGGTGGCGGACTGCAAGCCTAAATCATCCGAGCCCCCCCACCCCTTTTTTGTATTTATTTAGAAGTAAGTAATCCCATAATGATGCGCCTGAGATTGTTGTCACTGGCGTTTTGGGGGTCTCCCCAAGATGGCGCCCGTAATTGCGATTCCAAAGTAAAGTGCACCCCCGAAAGGCTGTAGGTAAAACTGCACACCCACATCTCGGCTAGACGCTAGTTTGCATGGGTGCTGTACACCCGACAGGACAAGAATAGCCCTTCTTCTTCTTCTTTAAAAAATAAAAAAATAAAAATAGATGCATTGGGTCTTTGTTCTTGGGAGTTTACATTTGTAAGTAATTTACTTTTGTGAAAGGCCAACAGGCAGCATGGATACGTTTGTTTAGTGCGCTGTAACAAATTACCAATCTATCACAAAACTACCAACAATAATCAAAAAAAAATAAGAAGAAAAAAACCCACAAGCCATCCAGGATGACATGAATAAACCAGTTAAATCGTAATTTGATGGTAACTGATTTATTTAGGTGTTGTAAACAAAGGCAACAGCCAGCAGCAGCAATGTGCCAATAATATCTCCACACAGAAAATACTACCGGGGGAAATAAAATAACACCTATCGCCACATGATGCCCATTTTAATGCATGACGAACAACGACAGGCAACGCATTACTCGACCAAAGTCTCCGGTACAGGGTGAACCCGACCGATGCCAAGGATGTCGGTGAATAGTGTGCCCCTTGAAAAAGGCGACAAAATAAAGTCACGTGACACAAAATGGGCAGTCCTCTGGCGGTGCTGAAAAAAGCCATTTTCTGGCGCTGCTGCAAATTCTAACCAAGTCCAAATAATTTCCCTGGATTCTTGCTGGGAGGAATTGTGTACTTATATGTCTCATCTGGTAGGTATGACTACTCGTTCGCGGTTATGTATTGAAGGCCATGCACAGCCTCGCTGCAACACACACAGGAGTGCACGGTGTCACATTTCGAACCTCTCTTGTTCGCCTCTGATACAACACTGTCAGTGAATTTAAGATGGCTGCTTTGTGTATCTGCGATTTTTTTTTTTTTTTTTGCTTTCCCACTCCAGAATAATTATTTGTGCTGCATGTATTTTATGTTTGTCCCCGATCGCAATGAAATGCACTGGCGAAATGTAAACGCTCTTTGTTGCTCCGCTGGCGGAGTAGTAGTGATGCATGAGATGAGGCCACACAGGGGCAGTTGCATAGTCCAGTCTTGTATAGACCAAGACCACTCAATCTGGCGAAATGGTGTCGAAATATACATTGGAATGTCGAAATTGTCATCATATTATCTCTAACTTTGATCGTCAATCGACAACCATTGTTGTGGGGATCCAGTATTGTTGTTCCAAGGACGTGCTGCAGAGTATAGTGGGTCACTTTTAGTTTAGAAGACCCTTATTTGTCACAGTGAAAAACCAACACACCATGTTCAGTTAAACAGCTCTACTTATGGGATGATACCGTGTTGCGATCTTCTGTATTAAAATGGTATTTGTCTCCAGATCTCTACAGATGGATAAAATGCAACCCGACTGTATGAAAATCACAGATCTCAATCCACATCTAATATGCCCACTGTGCGCTGGTTATTTCATCGATGCCACAACTATTGTGGAGTGTCTGCACTCATGTAAGTTTTTATATGCACGTTGTTGTTTTTTTAGATTGTATTAGCTTATTTACTTTTCAATATAGAGTGTATACACGTGTCACATTTAGTAAACAGTGCATCAGTTGTTTAATGGTACGGTGGTTAAAGAGGTTGGCATTGCACTGGATGTGGACCTCACCACCATATAATCAGTTTTTGTGACGTTTCACGAAGGCCATATGTATTCTCATTAGTCAGAGACGTTGTTATTTCTACTTAGCCTCAACGTCATACTGGATGCATACAAGTTTATCCATGCAGGTCTTTTTGAATCTTATTTGAGTTCTCCCTGTGATTTATTTGTATTTTTTTTCCAGTTTGTAAAACATGCATTGTTACCTTTCTGGAGACGAATAAGTTCTGCCCTCGGTGTGACGTCCAGGTACACAAGACGTGCCCACAGCTCAGCTTAAGGTAGGCTGTAATGTGGATACGACCTGCCCATTGCTTCTTCATGCAAGTGCCGACCCAAGTAGTGACTCGAAAAATGACCCCTTTTCACAGGGCGGACAAAACACGACAAGATATCGTCTACAAACTTGTTCCTGGGTTATTTAAAGGTGAGTAATATTTAGTCATGCCTTTAGACATTAATTAAGTGTGTCTCTTACAAGTGTGTACCTGTGCAATACGCATGCTTGGCACAGGTCTGACGGTGCATCATTGAGTTGATGAGGAGCTGTTGAAGGATCCTTTGTGTGTGTCTTTGCTTCAGATGAGATGAAACGGAGGAGGGACTTCTATGCAGAGAACCGGGTGCTGGAGCCAGGAGAGGTGGTGGAGACGTTTAACATAGCAGAGGACGAAATTATCAGCCTCTCCATACAGTTCTATGAGAGGAACAAGTAAGTCCGTACATGCCCATCACATAAAGGTTGCAAGAGGTAACGATAGGAAGTAAAATGGAAACGGGGACACAGGATAGCCTCTCAGACGAAAGATTCTGGGTTCAAACCTCAATGTCCGCACTAGTGCATCTGGAGGCATCTGTTGGCAAGATGCCTAACCCCTACCTATGTATCTGGATTAATTGTACATTGTTTTGGATAAAAGTGTCTACTAAATAACAAAATAGTAATGGCGCATTCATAATAATTCCATTTAACAGACATGGACGTGGTACAAGACACATTTGTAAACATGTGGAAGCATTTCATTAGTTGGATCAGATCAGGGAGCTGGAGGCTTGTATGTTTGTAACCCTCAGTCCAGGGTCCAAAGTGAACACCTGTCACTAGCCAATGAATGCTAGATTTGACCATTTTGCAGGAGAAAAAAAGAAGCAGGGTTACATATTAGAACAATTGCTTGGCCGGCAGAATTTTTCACTCTGGCAGGTGAAATTCAAAAAGTTAATTTTGGACCCTGCCTCAGTCCCCATGGCGATAGGATGGGTCTAGGGCATGACTCGGAGCACTGTCATACTTTTGAGTGTATGTGTGTGTGTGTAAATCAACGCGCTATATGAATGAATAAATGATGATGGAGCTTTATCAGATGTTCCATATATTGGGTTATTATTCAGATACTAAATCTTATAAATCTCTAATCTAAAAAAGCTCTCTGTTCCTCCATTCCAGGAGTGGATTTGCACCACAAGGGCAGCATGAGTTATCATATAACAACCTCTTTTTCTTTCTATTCATTTACAGAAGTGTTGAAAGGCCACGTTCAGACACAGACGGGGACAAGGTAAGTCCCTATCTCCCTATTATAAAGACAGAGAATTCGCCGAAACCATAATATTGTTTAAAATGCAGCCTGTTTATTCGTCTCTGTGTTATCCATTCTAGTCCAACGGCAAGCGCTTTCTCCAATGCCCAGCAGCGATGTCTGTCATGCACTTAGCAAAGTTCCTACGGAGCAAGATGGACATTCCCAGCAGTTATCGGGTAGGCTACGCAGACACCGATCTGCCTAACACCTAGCAGACAGCTTTCATATTTTTAATACATTGATAATATAAACCGCGTGGTGGGTTTGATGCGATGGACAGTCAATTAGTGGTATTCAGATCGATGTAATGACTTGCAACAGAAAGCCTTCTTACCAGGGATGAGGGAGAGTACAGTGCTAAATCGGTTTTTAACACACAGCCTACTTTGTAGTGAATCACAGCTTGACTGAGCATTCATTGTGGCTTACTAGCATGCCTTTAAATTTCATCTACATTTGGGAGAGACGATAATTGAAATGGAAAAGGATACATGATAAACACTTAATCTGCTCAACTGCCGATATTTACCAACAAACCAGAACAAATCCAACGGAATGGAATACCATGATGTAGCTCGTGTTGTGTTGTACCTTTGACGTGTACCTTTGGGAATCGCAAAACAGAACGGAGGGAGGATAGCGTAGTGGCTAGAGTGTTCGATTACCAGCTGAAAGGTTCTGGGTTGAATCCTCAAATGTCAATAGTCCACCTGTAGGGATCCTAGAGCAGGATTCCTATCCCCCTACCTGCTCCTTAATGACATCTGAATTCACTGTACGTCACTTTGGATTAAAAAAAGAAAAAGCCTTTGGACCAAGACTAAATGAGTTGCAAAGCACAGCGGTTCATGGCAATAGTGAACTTGTGGCAGAGGATAATGTAACGTTTGGTGTCATGTCCAATGTGTTTGTCTTTCTGCTGTTCTGCAGGTGGAGGTTTTGTATGGCGATGAGCCATTGAAGGATTATTACACACTAATGGACATTGCCTACTTCTATGAGTGGAGACGAGTGAGTGACAACTTTATTAATTAGTTCAGTAATTGAAGTTGCACATGCAGCTGGGTAGAAGAGGCTGATTATTACGTTGATTGTCACACACGTATTATCTAATCTGAAAGATTTTATGTCTGAACTAAACCAGATGGTCATCATTCACATCACTACCTTTTTAACCCAACAAATATTGTTTTGTTATTACTATTATCTTTCACTAATCCTTTCATTAACACCAGGCTGACCTCACGATGATCTGCTTCTCCCTGCAGACCGGCCCCATCCCCCTGCAGTACCTGGTGAAGCCCACCCGGAAGCGCCGGAGGGCGTCCCAGTCTGCCGCCCAGGGCCACTCTGACGGCGTCAACACCAGCCCCACCTCGGAAAGCGACTCCCAAAGTGACAAGGTCCACAGTCCCGCGGCGGCTCAGCCCTCCAGGGCCTCGTCGGACCCCAGCCCCGCCGGCTCCCACAACCCGTCCCCCCCCACCGTCGCCGCAGCCGCCCAAAGCCCCAACGGCACCACGGTGACCACCAACAACAACAACAACAACAACAACAACAGCAGCAGCAGCAGCAGCAGCAGCAACAGCAACAGCCAGCGCCACTCTCTCGCCTCCAAGCCCAGCGGCAACGCCCGCAAAGTGACAGTGAACGGAACCGGAGCTGGGAAAGAGGAGGCGAGGGGCGGGGACAAAAGCAGCTTGCCGCCGCCCACCTAAAGAGTGCATGCGCATGTATGCGTGTGTGTGCGTGCGTGCGTGTGTTTGTATACAGTAGCAGAGGACGGTGGTCGACCTGCTCCCGTCTCCTGCTTGCTTTCAACTAAACAAGAGGACGGCTGAAGACTGAAGACTGAAGAAAAAAAGGACTGTCCACCGCAAAAGACTGAAAAGTGCAGCCAAATAGACTCTTGTATGTGTGCGTGTGGTCGTGTGTTAGCGTAGAACAATGCACACATACAAACTGTACAGTATGTATAGAATGTAAGCATGTGTGTATACATATGTATAAACTATCTTTTATACAACATAATGTTAACTGTTTTGTATTGTATATGACTGTAGGTCTGTTCGTTTCCAACGGTTCATCAGTGTTCATCGGATTTGGAGAAGAAGTGAAGACAAAATGCTTCATTGGCATTGCGGCACAAATCCCAGTCAACTATGGCATTTTGAAGTCATGTAACTACTGTCTAAAAAATGGCATTAAATCACTCTGTTGGTACTGTAAACCCCATAACTGATTGAGAACACATTGCATTACAAAATGTGCTTGGGTCAATCATGAAATCAGTCCATGTAACCCAATAACCGATGTGTGAAAAAAAACATTATCTTGGACACCAAGCACTACCACGATACTTGCCAAAAAGTCATTATTCAAATGTTTTGGAAAGAGAAACTGAAGCAAATGAAATATTAAACTTTGTGGTGTTTCCATCGATGCCCGTTCATTGTTTCTTTTGAACACTTGTTTTTCCAGACATGTGCATGTTTTAGGTCAATAAAATGTTTACTTAACCTGTTTGTCAACTGTGTAGGGTTGTTTTTTTTTAGGGTTGTCTTCTGCATTTATTCAAGACATCTTAATCATGGTTCTGTTCACACAATACAGTGAGTGTTAGTCTTGGACGTCTATTATACAGTCATAAATAGTTCAGAAATCACATACCTTCAAACTTTGAAAACATCAAATATAGATTAAAAGAAGGCTCTGCTTTAGTGCAAGTGAACAGACCCTCATATAAATCTAATCAAACGGATACCTGAGAGTATGCTTATGACAGCCAATACAGTTATAATGACAGTGTCAAGGTAAAGTGCATGACAATTCCTTGGAACAAGTGTGCCTTCTACCATTTTGTGTGAAGAGCATGTCATGTAATTTCTAAGTGGCTTTGGATATAACGGGCCTAAAGCGATTCACAAGACACCTTTGTCGAGTTGATTCTGGTTCAGGATCAAGGATCAAGGATCAAGGATCAAGGGCCATGGAACGGTTGTGTAGTCAGCTCTTCACTTCACTTTCTTCAGCCAGAGGGGCAGACGCAATGAAGTCCATCTTGTGTGTGCCATCACAGAAAGGTGGAGTATTGGTGTACTTGCAACCACACAACCACACTGTGGCGTCTTTCTCAGCCACAAAGCGAAGTGGACCCATGCCTGGGGCTTTAGTCTTGTGGGAACCATCACAGAAAGGCTGTAAAGGGGGGGGGAAGAGGTTCAGAAAACGACAGGACAGCTGGGGACACGTGCTGAATCCTACTAATGTGTGATACTTTCATACCTGTCTCTTGCTGTGTCCACAGGTACACCAGGAGTACCGCTTCCCAGCAATAAGCTCAACTTTAAAAGGCGTTTTGGAGGGGATGATAGCTTCTGGAGGAAGAATGATGTGTGTGGCCTGTGGAGATTGAAGACACTAAAACATTCAGTAATCAGGGTATAGTGCTTGTACATCAGAATGCATCGTGGGATTTTTGGGGGGATATTCCACCATATTGAGAGGACTCAAGAGAGTTGCATTACTGTAAAATCATAAATCAACATAAATATACTGTAACCTAGCCTAATGAAAACCTGTACAAGCAGTGGTGGAAGAAGTACTCTGATATTTTACTCAAGTAAAAGTAGTAATACCACTGTTGAAATAATCTGTTACAAGTAAAAGTCCTGCATTGAAAATGTTACTTAACTAAAAGTACAAAAGTATTAGCATCAAAATATATTTAAAGTGCCAAAAGTGAAAGTATTCTTAATGCAGAATGGCCCATTTCAGCATAATATATATTATTGGATTATATTTATTGATGCATTTATGTGTTCATCGCTTTAATGTATATCTTAGACATTACCTTACATACTGATGGGTAGTTTATGAATTTCCTGCTGGGGACCAACAAAGCCTTATTGATGTAATATTATAATTTTTTGATTGATTATATTTTGTATTGTTAACCAGAATCAGCAAATTATCCAGTAACTAAACCTCAGCCAGATAAATGTAGCGCGAAAGTACAATATTTGCCTCTGTGCAGTAGAGTAGAGTGCAGTTGAAGTATGAGTTAACAGAAAATAGAAATACTCAAGTAAAGTACCACTATCTCAAATTTGTACTTAAGTACAGTACTAAACATACTTTCCACCACTGTGTAACGAAACCTATTTGGTAGAAATAAAACTATAAATCAGCGTTGATTATATACGAACCTCTGAGTATGACATTGATGTTATCACCCATGATTTCATGGCTGATCTTATCAATGCGCGGTCCAGATTTGCACGCAGTATGTTCATGTTTTCTATGCTTAGCAGCCTACAGGCGCTAGAAAACAGGCCTATTCAAAACCGACTCAAACGAAACGAAGCGCCAAAACGCTCTAGCAGATCTGACTTTAGGCAAATAAACGAGTATCAGAAATATGATTGTACAACAATAACTACTTGTTAAAAGTCCCGGTACACGCAGCAGCCACATACAAACACAGGTCACTTCCGGGAGTCACGTCACGTGTCTTCTTATTGGGAACCAATAGTACAAAGCTTAGCAAAGAGGACGAGATAACTTTATTTCTTTTTTTCTTTATATGTATAAAAACAAACATTTTAACATTTGGTGTATGGGGTAAATCATAAAGCATATACATGAGTAAATTACAGCATATGAATCAATATGTTCTTCTCTTTTTTATGATTTAAACACTTTCTTCACTGACTTGACAACATCCTGGAATATAACTTTAATATGAGTCCCATCACAGTATGGCTTGTTTTTAGTTTGTTTACAGGCACATAATATGACGTGTCCGTCTTTGTTAGGAGTGAAGCGCACTGGAGCGATGCTCGGCGCTTTCGTCCTGTGTGCGCCGTCGCAGAAGGGCTATCAAGAATAAAAGACATATTTGTAAACGGAGCTATGTCAAAAAAAATAAAATTTAAATAAAAGTCAGTAACATATATGAATAATTAACACATTGCAAGTAGCTAACCCCAGACCCCAATGACACCATCACGAGGGTCTTTAACATGGTGTTGTGGCCATGGGAACAGGTTGACAGGGCGTTATAACAGCAGGCCTATAGACACACGCTGCACAAGAAAGAAAGTTTTGTCCAATTCTCTCACCTGCTTTTTGCTGTGTCCACATGCACACCACGAGTAACGTTTTCCAGCCGACACCTTTACCCGGCAGGGTATTCTAGCGGCCACCACGGGTCGTGTCGACTGGAGACAGGTCGGTACCTATTTAAAAATAGATGCATTACACTCATCACTCAATCACATCTGAGAAAACATCACCAATCCACTATGTGCTATGTCCGTGGAGGTAAATGGCAGCCCGGGCCATGGACTGTATAGGACAGTAGTAGCAGATCTATTGTAGGAGGTTCGGTCGTGCGTATCCTTGTCAAACGTAAACGTGGGGCGTGGCGACAGGTCCGAGAAGCACGACGACAACCAAGGACGCTTACTTTATATATCCTATATACGTCATAGTATACTTTCATTATGCTTAAAAAAATACATCTCTACAATAAGTGTAGGCTACTTCAGTACCCGGCAACATTGTTTTTATACAATACAATAAGTTGTGGTATTATTGTGACAGAAATAACATGCATAACTACACACCTCTTACCATTAAAGTGGAAACGGGCAGAAATCTGTGCTGTCTGAAGGTTTCTGTGCATCCTTTACGCACTGCGATTATTAGAAGCGCATTCATCCTTTGATTAGAATCAAACTTGATTTACGACGCCTGTAAGTTTCCCACAGAATCGGAGCTACAGCTCGAAAGTCCAAGCAACCGATACTTGACAACTTCTAGAGTACGGCCAATATGGCCTCCACTCAAGAGCTCAGATGTAAACATTATGGGCGGATTTCCTCCCCTAGCGAGTCATTCAAGACGTATCTCGCAACTCCGTGGTCAAATCAGCCGCTCCTATATTTGGAGTGCACCCGTATTCTAACCTTTATGGTAAATGCATTGAAACGGTCCAGAGCGATTTGACATGCAGGGTTAGCGACTCTATTCTCATTTTTTCTCACTTTCCAAAGACAAGTGTTGCAATATTAAAGACTTCATGAAGAGAGGCTCTTAATTTCACCCGAGCACAGACCGCAGACCATGAAACTATGTATCAAATTGCGTCGGACTTTGTGAAGCGCGTGAGGATAGACGAGTCCCTTCTACAGAACATGAACAAAATTTGTCGTCTAAATATGATGTGGGCTAAAAACAATTTCCTCCAGAAGTAGTTCACGCATGTGCATGTTGGGTTATTACTCCAACATTTTTCTTATATTCAAATTTGTCTATGCCTTTTTCTCTGGAATCTCTCTACATTGATACAGTAAAACTGCTTAATTGTTTTGTATGTAGTCATAGTTGTCCTGAACTGAAATATATCATTCCTTGTCATAAGTTATGGTGCAATGTGTTTTTACAGAGTTTCAGAATGGACGCGATTTCTAGGTACAAATGTGATACTTTTAATTTAATTTTAAAAATCTCTAAATGAATACAGTAAAAATGCTTAATATTCAGTTTGTATGGAATCAGTTATCATAAACTCAAATGTCAGGAATTATTTATTAAATTAATACATTTCCCTCACATTTTAGTGGAATTCATTCATGTATTCATAAGGGACACGAGTAAGATATTTTATAAACTATAATATGATTGCTCTCATTTACATGTATGTATTTTGTATATACTTATACCTTATTTTGGAAACCGGAAGTCACTCACGCTAACTTCACGAAGTCCGACGCAATTTGACACATAGTTTCATGGTCTGCGGTCTGTGCTCGGGTAAAGTTAAGAGCCTCTCTTCATGAAGTCTTTAATATTGCAACACTTGTCTTTGGAAAGTGAGAAAAAAATGAGAATAGAGTCGCTAACCCTGCAAATCAAATCGCTCTGGACCGTTTCAATGCATTTACCATAAAGGTTAGAATACGGGTGCACTCCAAATATAGGAGCGGCT
>OMKP01001433.1:11131-26131 GCA_900302375.1 Bathygadus melanobranchus
AGAGCTGGGAGAGAGTTCAGCTTCCTGACAGCCTGATGGATAAAGCTGTCCCTCAGCCTGCTAGTCTTTGCCTTTGGATGATATGAGATGAAGCATTTCTTCAATGCATTCACTTCAAGTTTCACATTTTTTGAAGAACACATTTGAATAGCACATTCATGTTCAGTAAACAGGCTATGAGATATCAATAGGAGCAGGGAGATTTGAAAGAAGTCTCCTCAATGTAAAAAAACAACATCAGTAAAATAAAAAGGCATGGCACACATATAAAACTGCCATGATTATGATTGAGTCATATTTGCTCATAGTCATGCATACGTTGCAATGTCTTCCCATGGTGTGATGACACGTCCATGTTTACCTTGACTGACTTGCTGACCATGGTGCAGATGAAGTCCATAAAGCTCAGGTCTTTGTAGCAGTGGGTGATCAGGGTTCCTCTGGCTAACGGCACTCCGCTCCTCTGAAACACACACACACAGAAATGAATGGTAGTCGCATCAATGTTAAGCTCTGAGCTAACCCTAACTTGTGGTGTACATGTTCAATGTCATTACAACTACCAGGGCTCAACACTAACTTTTAATCGTGGTTGCCAGGCTGGCAACCAGGCATCAGCTTTTGCTTGCCAAGACTGAAAATATGGTTGGCATTTTTGTCACTTATCGAAGTGTATGTGGTACATGCTTTGCAATATCATTTTCCGTCCAGCTCATAGATGCTCTGATACCGTAACAGCAATATTTAAATATCACTAATGCAACAAAAAACATTTCTATTGGGGTGCACATTTCACTATTTGCTGTCCCTGTTTTTTTATGTTAAAGTGGTGGCCACTGATGGCAACCAAAAGCAAAGAATTGGTGGCCAATTGCTTAAAATGGCAACCGTTACTGTCGAGCCCTGAACTACGTAGAAAGTCATACGTCTGACCACCATGTTTTGGTATTGTTAGTCAGCTGAAAACATGTGTACATAGACACACAGACACACACCTGTAAGGCGTGCAGCCAGTGCCAGCGATGTGTGGGCTCACTGATCTTCAGGAGTTGGACCACCCTGGAGAAGGTCTTGGTCTCATGATAGGGCAGCGTGCACGCCAGCAGGCTGTCCACATTGTACAGCTGGATGTGGAACCTGGGATGAATAGATGCATAACATTAATAAGGAATTAATACTTTTATTTGCATATTCTTTTCAATATGCTTTACATTCTCAATGCTTTACATATAGATAGATACAAACATGATAATATGAAAATAGTCATATTAAAAATAACTACTAGTGTCACTATTGAATTCAACATGAAGACTTAAGATTAAGTTAAGAGAGACCATACCTGTGTATGAGCCACTCTAAGCACTTCTGGGCTGGCTTGAGGAGAAAATAAGGGGAGACGCGTGCGAGGAAGAGGGAGATCCCTTCGTCCAGTTTTGCGTTGATTTCCTTTGACTGGACGCTTCTTTCCAATGTCACGGAGGCCTGGTTGAAGAGTGTGTCCTGGAACTCTGCGAACGCGGGTTCGATTCCCAAAAGCTCCTCGAGTCCAGTACACCCTAAAACATGAACAGAAATGTAACGACAGAGGATAGAGAAAGGAAATTAGAGAAGGAACGGAAAACTGAATCGACCGTGTACAGCGTTGGTAAACAAACATGCATCATCTCTCATCAGCATGCAAAAGTGTCCAAATTAACACACACACAGGGTACTTACCGAGGGCGTAGAAGGTGTTCCTGTCCATAGTGGCAGCATATTTGGGCTCGAAAAGCAGCGAGGCGACCTCTTTGCGTGTGAATAAGTTGGGGTCATTTTGAGGCAAGGCAAGCCTCTTCAGTTGGTGGGCAAGGGATGTCATTGTGGCTTTCTTGGTGTCTAAAAGAGACAATATTACATCAACTGAGGGAGGAAGGGAGAGTAGGAAATGTGGCTTTATAAATGAGCCCTGTACTTTGTGACTCCCGCAATAATTGGCTACATTGTAATTGCGATCAAAATGTTAGGCAATGGTGTGATCTCGTATTTTGTATTTCACAATAAACCACGTAGCTGGTATCTTACAACAGATGATCGGTTGAAAGTTAAGTCAGTAGTTAAACTTGCGGCTAAATCAAGGCCAGTGACACATTTCATGGGTAACCCGATACGCAATAAAGGCATTGATAATATTACGTATCGCTCTGAGAATAACGAAAACACAAAAAAGTAAAAGTTGTACCTGTCTTCAGTTAATTGACTCCATACACGTGCAGACAGTGTTGATGGCTACAGTGACCTCGGACACGGAGAATCCACATCCGGTTCACCACTTACCGATCTGGACTTCATTCTTTCACATTATCCCATAACTATTATTTATTATTTACAAACAGTGTCATTCATTGTCAATACTGTAATAAATGTAGTTAAAAATGTTAATAATTACAAATAAAATAAAATTGCTGCTGCTACGACGTTCCCCTATTCCCACCACGGGGTGGCGCTAACACACAGTTAAAATATATATAAATATAGTGAATTCATACACGTCATACTCGGCGTGACGCCGCAACAAGTCTGTAGCGTGGACACAAGAATTGCACGCAGTTAATGTGGATTCACGGAACTGTCGACGAATATTATTGTATTTTGGTGTTTTTAATTTTTTGGTTTTTAAGGCCGGTGCTTTTCGAAGTAAACGATATTTGACTGTCGCGTTGGTCAGTTGGCTTGCTGCGCCGTAGCAAAGGACACCTGCGCCATTGACGCGTAACTGAATTGGCGAGGGAAAACGACACCGGGCGTCTTTAAAGGTAAGTATATACGTATTCGGGTGATTAAACAAAAAAAGTGTCGCTGTTAAGTTGGTGTTGGGTGCCTTTAGTCCGTCGACGTGTTGACATTTTGTTTTTCGCGGGGTCCCGCCCACCATGAAACATGATTGGTGGGTTTCTCCGCCATCGTGTGTTAAATCCAAGCTGATTGGTTTAGCGGTTTAAAGGCCCTGTGGAAATAATGACGGTAACAGGACATTAGCCGGGCCCAATTTAGGTTCTTTACCGTCTATATTCTCTACCTGTAGGAAATGAAACTGGACTCTTGAGGACGGGGGTGTCAGAAGACTTGCTAACTAAAGCCGGATCCAGGTGGGTCCTGATTGTATTGCCACGATGGAACATGTATTGATGGACATGGGGCATGTTTTCAAAAGCAAGTCACTGTACAATTATCAGAGGAAACATGTCGATGTGTCAAACAATGGATTAAATAAAAAAAAGGTAGCTAAACATTTTGTCAAACAGTCGGGGCAGGACCAAACGGTGTTTCTGATTGGTGGCAGGTGATGTCACCTGCCACCAATCTCAGCCAATCAGCAGGCAGTGCCCCCTGTAGGGTCATTAAAGTTACAGCAGCACAAATGAGGACATCACTAGAAAATCTGTAATTGGCTCAAGGAGAGGGCAGCTGGATAATCCGAAAGTAGCTTACTATGTTGTGTCAAACAGCTGCCTCTTTTGACCCAACATAGTAAGCTACATTCGGTTACACTGTCGTTTGTATTATGTAGCCACTGGCTGTTGTGTTTTTCCCCTTCCTTATTAAATACATGTCAAGACCAGGCAAAACATACTCCATTATACCTCCCTTTTTAGACTTTCAGAGAAATGTATGCAATGCAACTTGTTGTCTTTAAATGTTTCTGGAACAGGCTTGCTATTCCCCACTCATTGTCTCTAGTCACCACCTTCTCACTCTCACTATGTACAGTCTGTGTAATTGAACCTGTTAACACCTATAAAGGCTATGCTAAGGCTAATATATGGATATTCCAATCCTGACCTATATAGACCATCTAGGCTGGCATTTAGCTTTTTGTGACCAAGCAAAGAAAGCAATCCAGGGTTTCTGATCGTATTGACCTATTAGAGTAGTGTGATGAACACTTTATTTCTATTTTCATGCTCTTCATATTCTTATGTATCCCATGCAAATTCTATTTGAGAGGTAGGGGTTAGGCGTCTTGCTCAAAAGGTAGAGTTATACTAGACTGGTGTTCAAACCCAGAACCCACCCTAATCACTGTCCTGCCCCTGGATGCTTATGACTAAGAATACTTTCTTGCATTTAGTTCTTATTTCTTAGATATTAGTTCATGCTATAAAAATACCAAGCAAATCATATTGGAACATGGGGGTGTTTATGGCTTGCCGATACTTCAACAAATACTGTAAATACTGGAGGCAGTTCAAACAGGAGAAAGGGAGGGGAGAGAGTGAGTGTGAGAGAGAGAGAGAGGAGGAGGGAGAGAGATAGATAAGCTGCTGCTGCTGCTGCTCTGTCCACCATGCTAACAGGAAGTGTTTGCTGCTGTAGCAGTAGTACAGTAAGTAGGGCTAAGGTGCTTGATGCTATAAGCATGCATGTGTGTGTGTTTGATTGCCGTGCCTGTAATGCCAGTGGGCTTCAGTTAACCGTGGAATGAACGCCGATGATGAGGAGGACGCTCTGGAGTGCTGGGGCTGGACTGACCTGTGTGTATTACTGTTGGTTTCTGTCTGTTTTCCTTCCCTGGTGACTTGGATCCTGTTGGGTGTGTGTGTTCTGTGTGCGGTGCTGTTTTAGCAATGCTGCTATTTTTACTCCTTGCTGTATGTAGTGCGTCTAATAAAACCGACGGCAGTGGTCCTTTTTTATCTTGTACATTTTTAGACTTGGGTGGTAGACTGCAGTGGTGTTTGTAAGGGATCAACTGTTTTATATTATGGCCACTGGCCTGCCTTGTTACACACAACTAATATCAAGTGTGTGTGTGTTTATCCTTAACCTGTCACACAGTCGTGTCTCGTGTCTGCTTGGGACACTGCGACGTGCTGTCTGGATTCAAAGGTCATTGAATGAACTGCACGTCTGTTCGTGGAGCCATTGCAGTTGCCGGGGTGATACTGTTTTGGCAACTCTCTGAACAACTCTGAACTTCTACTGTCACCGCTCGGCTACAGCATATGGTTCAAGCTGTAACTCTGGGTTGTGTGTGTGTGTGGATGAATATGCATGCACAAGCTCAACTAATGCATGTTCACGCTGCATTCGATGCCATGCCTGCCGCAGTGCCTTGGATGCCAGTAGTTTAACTGTTTTCAATCTTTTAGACCCCCTTTCTCCTACTGTAATAGCTCCTTATAATAGGTCCCCTTCTTCTTTCCTATGGTGGTCATTGTTCTGGGTCATCCTGTAATGGGTTTCCTGTTCAACCCTGCACTGGCTGGAGAACATGACACCACCGATTCAACCCGGGGAGAAACCAGCCTCCCAAAAGCTTTAAATAACTGGTTCATCCTGAACTTCCTCCAGGAGTTGTTCCTTAGGGCCATGTGGAGCTTACAGGCTAGAGACCCCTGAAACAACAGATGATGGCCTTTTGGGGCACACCTTTAATGTAATTTAGCAGTCACACTTCTATCCAAAGAGGCTTACAGCCAATTCAGACATGAGTCATTAAGGAGCAGGTAGGAGTAGGATATTGATTTCAAACCATTTCGGCAAATGTGTTACTTTTTTATAAGTCGCTTTGGATATAAGCGTCTGCTAAATGCTCTAAATGTAAAATGTAAAGATGCCTACGGGTAGCGCGCCAAGATCTGAGATTGAACCCAGTATCTTTCGGCTTGGAGTTAACTACAGTTTGCAATGAGCACAGTGGCAGTAGTTTTGTTTAAATTCTAATCTCTTCATTGTTTCTCGTAATGTCCAGCTATTGGTGGGCAGTGTTGGACGAGGAGAGAGCCGACCAGCAGGACAGCCCGATCCCACGGCCCCCCACCACCATGTCCAGGCGCAGCCTGAGGCTCCACACGCCCCACCATGAGCACGGCTCGCCCTATGGCAGCGCCTCCTTCAGCATGGGCATGCCGGCCAGGAGGGATCCAACGTAAGCGGGGTTAAAGAGACCAGCGGCTCCATCTTAAAGGGGAACTGTGCCGGTTTTTAACCGGCTTTGTATCATGTCATTGTGGGCAGTATATGCAAATGAACAATGTTTACCTTGCCTTCATGTTGCCTGCACTCAGATCTCCTGCTACTTTTGTCTGCTGGATGATTCTAATCTTACCCCAGCTCTGTCAAATGAGTCAGCCCAGAGACACAAAGAGCATTGGCAACAACTGCAGGCGGTTTTTCACACATCCGTAAGGCAGATAGATAAGGTTGAAAATCAGCTGAGTTATCCTTTTTAAAAGGGTCCCTGTTTAATAATCACCTTACAGCTGGTGATAAGTCATAATTTACAAGCAGTTCATAATATGTCCACCTGGTGGTGGAATAGAGTGGTAGTTGTACATGGCAATAATATTAAGTGTATCAATTCTTTACATGGGAATTGGAAATGAACCCCTAACCATGACAGTGTCACAGTATTGTATTATAAGACACTATGGATAAGTGTCCACCAAATGGCGAATATATTTAAAATATGCTTAAATGGAAGGTGGTCTTTGGTGCTGCATGACAACAATGGCAGTTAATTAAATCACATCCCTGTTGGATGGATGGATGGATTGCATTTATATATTGCTTTTATCCAAAGCACTTTACAAGCACTTTACATTGCCTCACATTCACCCATTCATACACCCACGGTGGTGTCAACCATGCAAGGCAACAACCAGCTCGTCGAGAGCAGTTGGGTGTCTTGCTCAGGGACACCTTGACAATTCGCTAGACGGACCCGGGGATCGAACCTACTGTTATTGTTTACCCTGGTGAGAAGCAGTTTCCTTTTGGTTTCAGTTTTCCTTCTCCTTCTTCCTCTCCCTGCTCGGCCGTCGTCTCCCAGCTCGTCCAAGTCGTCGCGGCGTCCACAGCTCTCGGTCTCCTGCTCTCAGTCTCTCCTCCAGACCCCCCGCAGACACTCCCACCACAACAGCAGCCTCCACAGCGTGGCCTCTGACGCCTCCCTCCTCTCCTCCATGCTGGACGAGTCCTCCATCCAGGAGAGGACCGTGGTGGACAGTTTCTGGGGTGAGCTGGACGGGGGTTGTTTCGGTCATCATGTGACGTGTGATTTGATTGACGACGGTGGGAGTGGGTGATCGGTGGTTGTTATGAACAGTGTTATTGGGTGGAATGTTATTTCACAGTATTACAAGGTTGCTCGCTTGTTGAGTCACACACATCTTATTGTGATGTAATCCTCTGATACGCAGGTTTGGATGACGATGTTGAACCACAAGGTACATTTACATTACTTAATTATGGTTTACCACAATTGGACTATACTGTATATTCTTGGACTGTATACACAGTAATAAACTATCGTAGTCATACACTATATGTACACCAAATAATTTACACCTCTGTTCTACGATAATTCTCTATCCCAGAGAGCACCATCATCGCAGAGCACAGCACCGCTCTGGCCAACAGCACGCTGATCGCCAGCGGGGACGACCGCTGCCACAGCCACCCAGCCCAGACGCAGACCTCCATGGTCAGCGGCTACCCCAAGGACCGCTGCCCCTCCGACAGGAAGGAGGCCCCCGCCGCCCTCCACAGCTCCTCCAATTTCCCCCAACCCACCTTCAGGCCCACCGGGGGCACGGCGGAGGCGTTGTCGCCGCTGTACTCCGGTGCCCAGAACCAGGGGCTCTCGGCTAGTCAGGCTGCCACGTCGCCCACCTCCACCATCTACTGCCGGGACAAGATCCGTAAGGGCAAGACGGGTAAGGCAGTGGCTTGTTTGTTCCAACAGAGGGCGTAGTAGCAGCAAGCAGAGGATGGGGTTGGGTGGTGGCGGGAGTGGTGCTGGACAATGTATTGACATGAGTTCAGTTAGGACTGTAATACATTTTATTCTATTTTATTCAAAGACCAATGATTGAATCTGCCTAATCCATGCAAAATATTGATTCATGCAGTTTTATTATTGCAAATATCATTTCAGTATTGTCTTATCTTGGGGTCCTGTGTTTTTATTATGTCATACGGTCATATTTGATAAGCGCTTGAAGGGAGACTTTTCCTGAGGGCTGTGCTACGAAGCAGGATTTGGCGTTATCAAGGTTACTTCAGGTTTAACCCTGGGTTTTCTGTGTAACGATGGAGGTTCACTTTTTAGCAGGGTACATCACCATGGTAACACCTAACCTGCTCCGAAGCAGGTTGCACATTAATTTAATGGAATACACAATTGTAAGTCGTCATCTATGGATTGATAAGCCTTTTTACGCATTCACATGCCCATCTGTGGCACAATATGCAGCTTTATTAGCTTGTCCATGTTTGCAGTTGGTCATATATTGCAAACGCTGATCCTTTTACGTGAACACACTCCTAGTTAGATTGGGAAAATCAACATAACTTAAAGAGTTGATGACTACTGCCTGTTTGGTTTAGTGAAGCCAGCTAATGGAAACAGATCCTGTGTATGTTGAACTTGCTTCGTAGTACGGGCCTCTGGTCTCAAAGGCTTATGAAGTGATACATTTTTTTTGGTCCTCTTAGATTATTCATGGTGATTTTACATGTGGTGATCGTTCGTTCCGTCAACATCGGGCATTAGTAGTTACACCAATGATATTTGTGTCAGGTGTGTGTCTGTCTGTATGGGACTCTGTGAGGAGTGTATGCAGGAGGACCGTGGCCTCCCTGGCTCTGCTCCTCACACTGGTTTGCAAACACATGTTGCTGAAGAAGCACCTGGACCATGAAGGTAGCAGGACCACAAATACTCAGTTTCTCCTCCATTGGGTCATGTCTGTTGTTCCGTTGTAACTGGAGGTGTTGCTCCATCAAACCTCTCTAGGTGTTCTGCATTGGATCCTGGCTGTCGGCGGAGAGGCTAGGGCCTCCGCTGTGTTGATACTGAACCTAGGCTTGCAGGTCTTCCGACGGTTAGGCTCACAGGCCAGGCACGCTGTCCTGCACAGCTGGGACAACTGGCGCTGGAGACCTGCTCATGGTGCAAATTTGGGTCATGGAGGTACTGAATGCTGAGGGAGGAAGGGGGGGATAATCTCATTTGCACTGGATCTCAGCGGAACCACGATTGCCTTATAACCGCTCTCACTGTCACTACCTTTTGGTGTAAAAGTGTCTATAAGGGTCTGTATTAGGGCTGGGCAGTATATCTATCATGATACGAGACTAGATATTGTCTTACATTTTGGATATCTTAATATCGTGATTACTGTAAGTGCTGTCTATTCCTGATTTTAAAGGCTGCAATTGATTGTTTTCTGAACATATCAGGCTGTATAATGTATATAATTTGCGCTAAAGTTCTTCATACAATGAGAACATACTCAATAATTTTAATTTGTCAAGTACACAGGAGTATACAAAAATGGGCTTTACCATGTGGTTATTTTATATAGACTAATTATATTGTTTTGAATTACCAGAAAACATCCTATATCGTGAGATAGATAGAATCTCGTGATGGAGATATTAAATGTCCTATATCAGGGTAGAAGATTTTGGCTATGTTGCCCAGCCCTAGTCTGTATGTTTGTCTGCCAGAACTCGTACCAACCAGAAAGTTGCAACCGCCTTCTCTGATTGGCTCCCGTTGGTGCTAGGTGATTGTCGTCCGGGGGGGGGTTTGGTTGTAGTGTTTTGGCTTCTCTTCAGCTGTCTAATTTCTTCATTTCCCACACTCTACACCACTCACAGTGCAGAGAGGGACTGCAGGTCTCACCACCTCACAGTGGTGAAACACTATCATTTAGATTTTATCATCTGGTTTATGATAATGATACAGGTTGTGGTCCTTTCCCAAGCAAATAGGGCTCCACCTTTTTTTTTTTTTTTTGCTTTGGCTGTTGCCATGGCAAAATGCAAATTCTTCCTCAGCACGGCGGTGAAGTAATATGGCCACGTTTGATTGTCTCTCAAGTCTTTGGGGCATAAATGTACCACAGATTGACCCTTTAAAACAAACCACCAACTTGTTGTTTTTCCGCAGGTGCCTCCGGGTCCGGTGGAAGCATGGAGTCAGACGGCCCGGGAGAGCAGAAGCAGAGCAGCTCCCTGCGTAAGTATTCTTGAAGAGACTCCTTCTCAGTGTGTTTCACGACCTCGTCCAGGTTAAAGTGTGTACCAACCTCTTCTTGTTTCCATTTCTCGATATGCAAGATCACGTTTAGTGCTGCGATGGATGCTAATCCCAGATGTTTATTTAGGGAACATTCAGTGCATTGTTTTAACATTCACTTTATTTCTTTGCCCAGATTCATATTGCATTGTGCGTTGTGTTTGAACATGGTTTATACTCTTATAGAAGAGGAATTCAAGATGAAGAATTAGTTTCTAGAGCATCGGTTGTTACTTTTACTTTTACTTAGTACTTTTGCCGTCCTACACGGTTTTGCGTACATGTTAAGTTATAACAGGTGACGACTCCAGGGACAAGCCCTCCGAACCGCCAACAGTCACCACCTCGTCGGCTTCGTCGTCATCCTCCCCCTCTTCGTCGCTGTCGTCATTGTCTCCATCTTCGTCGTCGTCGTCCTTATCATCCTCATCCTTTCTGTCGTCAGTTCTCTACTTCTTGTTGGGCTTGTTGTGGATTGCGTCCTCCGCTGCAGGTTATTTAACAAATATAATTAAAATAAAAGAATAAAAATTAAACACTTCAATAATTAGATTTACTGGCGACCCGCCATTTACTTAACATTTTTTTAAGTTCTATTAAAAAAATAAAGCATCCATGTTGACTTTTTATTTTCGTACAATTCAGGACTTTCTGGTTTGACTGTGGCGATGTGGGAACAGATTCCTCCTATGTGTTTGTGATCCTCGTCTCGCTCACATTCCTCTGTAGGAGCCTATCTTTGGCAGCTAGCTCAGAGGGCGGCTTCTGCCGGATGGGTTGTAACCAAGAAGCGTGTGTCTGACCTCAGGTCGTCTGGCCCGTCCGCAGGTTACCATGCCCTCCCCGCGCCCCTCCTAACCTGCCAGGGACTGCTGCACCTCCTGACCTGGCCTCTCTCTATCTCTTATCTCCTTCCCTATGCCTTCATCACCGTCTTGCTCGTCTCTTTCTCTGCACGTTTCTTTCCGCTGTCGATCTTTCTTCTTTTTTCAGTCTCCTCTTCCTCCTTCAGTCTCCTCTTTTTCTCTCCTTACTTCTCGCTCTCTTCTCTTCGTTCCCCCTTTTTCGCTCCTCTTCCCCCGAGAGTGAGTGCATGTGTGCTTCAGCCGATTGGTTTGGACGCTCTCCGTCAGCGCTCCATGGGTGAACTCTGTCCAAATGTGCTCTTCTGCATACTTTATTATTCATTGTGCATTTTAAGTCTCCGGCATGACATCCCTCTTTTGTGTCACCATTCTTCTTCTGTGTTTTTGATGCGTGTTGTGCACTCGTAGATTTGTTTAGTCGCGTGAACTTTCATGCGTTGTCGTCGAAGCGGCCTACTAGATGTGTGCGTCGCCGTGCGTAGTTCCCTACTCTGTGTGTCCATATAGTTCCCCTCCCTGCAGCCTGGATCCCCTGCCTGTCTATGATTAACATGATCTGCCTCGGCTAGTGGATGTCTGTTAAATCCCTAATCCAGGGACCGCAGGATAGAGGGGACTGTGGGACTAATCCTGTCCTTGCCCTCTATGCATGTGCAGGGCAGGTAGGAGCCAGTGTCCTGCGCTGGCTGGAGAGAGGATGGTATCACACGGTCTCCTTCATGTCCCGCCTCAAGAACTTCCTCCTAGTCTGGTGAGTTAAAATACTTATATAAATGACCGTTTGGATACACAGACTTGGGCTTTCTGATTCACCGAACTTTACATTACATTTTCATGTTTGTGTGCATTTACTAATAAAGTTAAACAAATGCATTGTATTGCGTCCTATGACTAAGCTTTGCATAAACGAGGAGGGTCTGGTTTTGTGTATCGCAGGTGCTTTCCAAATCTATTCAGGATTACACTGCTTCTCCTCTTGCTACTTCTACTGTCCGGTAAGTTAATCAAAAGTATTTAAAATGCTACTCCCATGACATTCCAATGAAACAGACAATTATTATCTTTACCAAGGTCACAATTTGATTATTAATTTGTTATTGTCTTGACATTTTGAATCCACTTGAGTTCCACATATTAAAACGTGAATGTTGTTCAGTCCTCCTGGGCTGGTGGGACCCAAGAGATGTGGTGTCCTCCATGCTGGCTACTGACGGGACCGACTGGCGGGACACCCTGCCCCTGGCCAGTATCCCAGGCCTGGCCGCCATGCTGAAGCCTCCCCAGGAGACCGGCAGCCAGTCTGCACCCAGCCCCCCGGAGCAGTCCACAGACATCCAGGCCTACGCTGAAACTCCTCCTCCTCATCTTCTTCCTCCCATGAAAGAAGAAGAAGAAGATGACGACGAAGAGGTAAGCGGGGAGAGGCTGGACAACTGTTCAGAGGCCTTGTGGTGAAAATGAGAAGGTAGTGAATGAATCTGACTCTTCTGATGCTGACTGACTCCTGATGCTGTCCCCATTGACTCTCCATCCACACCTCATTGTCAATTGCACCAGCACTCTATATATATATATATTTGTTTACATATTTTGATGTAATATTTGACATGTTCTTAATGTATACTATATACTGACATGTTCTAAGACAAATTCCTTGTATGGGGAAAACCTACTTGGCAATAAATCGCATTCGTAGTCTAGGAAGTAAGGTATTTGGATTTGCAGAGCCTAGAATAAAAGAAGAAAAATATGTTCATGCGTGTTTCGTCCAACGCTAACGTAACCAAATGCGTGGGCAGGTTTCCCCCCAGAGCGGAGAAGCCTCGCCCGGTGACTCTGAGCGTCTGCAGCGGCTGGAGCAGAGTCTGTCCGAGCTGTGGGAGCGCGTGGAGGCCAGCGGCCACAGGGCCGAGCAGATGCACGGAGAGGTCCTGGAGCTCTACCAGGGCCTCCAGCAGCAGCAGCAGTTGGTGGTGGTGCAGGCGCAGCCTGAGCTGGACAGAGCCGGTCTGGAGCCCTGGCTGGATGGACTGCTGGACGACAAGCTGGCTGAGATGAGGGTCAGGCTGGAAGAGGACCGGTTACACAGGGAACAGGTGAGCTAGTGGGATGATGATGATGCTATTGTACAGGTGACCATGTACCAGGCTAAAACATGAGGATCCTTTAATGGGAGAATTTACCCTGATACAATTATAATTCCAAACACCATATCAGAATGTAATGAAACTGACAAGTAATTTGATTGTAAATTACGTTAACACTAATGTGCCTTGTTGCCGTGTTGCATCCATAGTGGTTATTCCAACTAAAATGTGAACATTGGAGATTGTAAGGATTTAAGATCAATAAGAATAAGGTCTCTAAATGGGGTTTGGGTCTTGCTAGTATCACAAATCACTTTAGTGCAATATCTGAAGTCTGATAACAGATGAGCTCAGATCTGGGTGACCAATCATATTGCTGGAGGCGGGGATCTGTAAGTGCATAATTGGCAAACACAAACCCGGCCAGCGGTAGTAAACAGCCTGTAAAGGTTTCAAATAAAACCTGTGTAGACTGGTCAATTATTACAATTGAAAGGTTTTCTTCAGTGTAAAACAGGAAACAATGCATAACTCCTCCCCCCCAGAAGTGTTGCTATAACATAGTTGGTCTGATGGGTCCCACATTAGGGTAGTGCCAAGAGCATTTCCGTTTTTTGTGTACATGTGTCCGTCTGTATCCATCTCATGAAGTTCATTAACCTCGTGGTTTTGTTGCAGACTCAGAATCAGTATATCGCCCAGCAGAAGAGCCAAGCCTTCCGTCTGGCTGAGCTGGAACAACTTTTACAAACCCTCACGGCTAAGATGGAGGTACTTTGACACACATCCGTTCAATGCAGACTTCACATGCACTTCTCCTTCAATTCATTCTGACTTTTTATTCTAATCTCTTACTTGTACTCTGTTCTTACTTTTATGTTTATTTAATTGTCTTCCGTGTTGTTTTAATATCCTATATATTTAAGTTAAGACAAATGTGTTACTTTTTGTAAGTCTCTTTGGATAAAAGTGTCTGCCAAATGCTCTAAATGTAAGTTGCATGTTTCTTAATTTGCAACATTTCTATTTGGAACACAGAGAGTCAGGAAGCCAGGCTGGAATCTCTGTAGAACCACTAATGGAACACACACCTATTGTCTTTGTTCTGCTCACCTCCAGCAGGTACAGCAGAGACAGGAGGCAGTTACTAAAGCAACAACAACTTTTTGGCCAACTTCAGCCTCGAGGCTGTCGACATCAGTTGGGTATGTGCAGAGATGTGATTGTTCAGAGATGCCTTGAAAGCCAAGTTGCGGTCAGTCTTATTTATCAAATGTAGACTGCAATTAGCACAAGTATTTCTTTTTAAACACCGTTTGAGTCCTAGATGACATGACATACATGCAATGAGAAATCCCCAGTTTGATATAATTACTATGTTTTGAAGGGAATTATGGATGTTCCGTTAAAAAACAGTTCTCTTTCTCAGCAGTGTGGACCGCGAGTCCCATGATGCACTGCGGTCTGATGTTTCCCGGCTGGAGGTGGCTCTGGGGGGCGTCAGACAGGACCTGAAAGGCCTGAGAGGATGTCAAGACCACTGTGACGGTCTGGACAACATACAGGAGACGGTAGGAGAAGAGGAACTAAACAACAAATTGTCATCTAAAGAGGAGCACCTAGAATTTAGCCATCCCAAATTCATCACCCTACTTCTAGACAAATACTGCACTGGAGTTTAAATATCTGTTGTTTTATCTTGATGCATCCGGATTACTTTTGTAGACCTCGGTTAGTGACTGAAAAATAATTGATAATTAATGATGTGGTTGTACGATGACACATTATATCCTATTTTAGTCATGACTTGTCTATTATGATGCATGTCCACGTTGTTTCCTATAATCTACATGGAGGTATTGTGATCAAGCAGCTCTTCCTGATTATAGTGTCCTTGTCAGATCTTCTCCCAGGTGCGTGCCCAGGTGCGGGAGGAGCTCCGAGCCCTGCTGTACGGCAACCAGCTGGTGTCCCTCTC
>OMKP01001459.1:11096-21873 GCA_900302375.1 Bathygadus melanobranchus
TCTCCCACCGGGACTCGGATGGGACAGGTAGGGGACGATATCTCTGTCAACTATGATGTGCAAGCTGCCAGCGAGGATACTGGATACAGAGAAGCCCTCCCAGGGGGAGGTGGGGAGGGAGAGGAAAACAGTGGCGCTGAGTGCCGTGAGGAGAAAGAGACGGGGTGGAATGGAGAGGAGATAGATAAGAGACATCAGGAGAGCGGGCAGACAAATCGCAGAGGGAATGAAAGCAGGAGAGACGTGCGGGTCAGGGCTGCCATAGCAGCGTCAGGAGATCACCGAAACGAACGCAGAGGCGCCGTGGCAGGCCGGTGTCAGTCAGCGTGGCAGCCTGTGTGCCACCACACTGTGGGACAAGACACCTGAGCGTTGTTTTAATTCATCAACCGTATCCCAGGAAGAAAAGATCCGACCTTAACGTACAGCGGCTTCCTGTTTTTACTGCGTTCAAGTATATCTGCGTTCAACTATCCTCGACGAGTCAAGAGCTGTACTTCAGCATTTACTAATCAGTGTTTGAATGTGTTGTGAATGCAAATGGGATGATGTGCAGAATCAAATGTAGGCCTACATCTTAAACATTTTTGAATGATACTTCATAAATGTTTGTTACCGTTCCACGTATTTACAGATTATACTTTCTGGATTATATGTGTGCAATCCAGACCGTTTTGATGTTTTGGACTTCACATTACATATACATTTTACCCTATGAGACGCAATTGTCCCATAGACAGTTACATGAGACACAATGGAATGGAACTTGCATATATAGCTCATAAATGATACATTGGTGATGTAATTCAATCATCTAATAATTGAATAATATTTGTTTAATGATATACTTGTTTTACTGATGTTTCTTGCATGCATTTCTAATATAATATATTTGTGTGCGTGTGCGTGTGTGTATGTGTGTGCGCATGTATCTGTGAAATAATTCCAATGACAATAAATGTAGGACTCCTTCATTGTGCATTTGTGATTACGGAGATGAATCCATAGAATTATGATCCTCTGATAAATTGAGATGAGGTGTAAATGTTTTACTTTACAGATGCAGCACAGATTTGCGTTGTACTAAAAACACTAATAACCTCTGCAATAATAGCAAATCACCAGACACCTCGAGGGAACACTACAGTGAACCAGGCTATAGACTGGGGAGGGTAATAGCTTTTATACTCTTCCCCTTTTTCCAAGGATGGTGGCAAAGAGTCTCAGGGGAAGGGAGAGGAAAGAACCCATGTATTTCATGTGGAGAGGAGAGAGAGCGAGAGACAGAGAAAGAGAGAGGGAGAGAGAGGGAGGGAGAGAGATTGTGAAAGAGACACTACATGACAGAGAGTCACTGTGATGTGTCTCAAAGCTGTCAATCACCAGTGAAAATGAAGGACGACTTACTCTAAGCAGACCCTGGAGCCAGAAGTGAAAAAGCAAAGCAAATGGTGGGCCAGATAAACTGAAGAAATGAATAGAAACCAGACAGGGTTTAGATGCAAATATGTAAAGATGATTACATAAATGGTGCAGTTAGTGTTGGCCTCTGGAGAGTAGGAAGAAGAAGAAGGTGAAAAAGAGTCCAATACATTTATAGTTGTCTACTGCATTGTTATGTACTAGTACAACATGTGTATTCTGGGCATCAACAACAGGAATTATAAGTCCAATTGTACCAGCCTCTAACCACATGCAAGGGATGGGTCATATGTTTGTTTGTGTCCTCTTAAAATAGAAAATGAATAATAACTTGTATTGTTTATTGTTCAATTACAACCGGTGCATATACAAAACAAAATGGCATGCTTCACAGGTTGGCCAACAGTGTGAGGCAAAAGGTAATCATAGCTTATACAATACAGTGCATATATTACAATACACAACAATGGTTAAGTTAACCTTTCTCAACCCACAACTAATTGTGTTTATAAATTCAAGGAGAGATTACCGAGGACTATCAAAACACCACAATAATAACGGAATAAACATAAACACAGTTTAAACATTGGGTAGGCTAATGAATGGATGCATTTTTCAGTGTGACAAAATAACTCCTGCTCTCCTGCCAGTTTTCCTATCAGTTGCTATGTCTGTGTTTTAGTGGAATGCACGTGTATGTTCCACTCCATTCCGGTGGTTGCCAGTTCGTTGCATAACTTGCATAATTCATGGTCAAGTGAAATGAGATTCAGACAGACTGAAGTGATTAATCTTTTGTGGTAGAGTAATGAATTCCTTTTTGCAACATGTAGCTATACATTAGCTATAGATCAGGTTAGTTTGTGCAGTGATGTTTCTGAGCACTTGGGATTTGTACCGGAATGAAGCTGGTCGTTTAACCATCTAACTCAAATTTTTCAGTTTTTTTCCACACTAACTGGCAACTATTCTGGATGCTGATGACACAGATAAACCATGTGGTACAAACGTTGTTATACTATTGGCTCACAAGCCTTCTTACAAGCGGGAATCAAAAATCAGACATCTTACTCAGAGATAAACAAAACATTCATTTTGGACCCGTCAACATTTTTTAAATGATTAATTCACAATCATAATATATATTTTTTGGAAAAGTGATATTTTTATTTATTTCACAACTTTCTAAAATCTCTCTAAAGAAAGTGTCAACATAAAAATGCTATCAATTGCACCTTTAAAGGAGCAAGTAAGCTTCTGTTAATGGCTGCATGCTTTGGTTGTTTTCATCCCGAAATTACTTTGGACAAAAGTTTATAAATAAAAGATAAATAACATAGCCTACATGAAGTGAATAAATGTTACAATAACTACAACACCCAGTATGTGTGTTCACTCAAATTATAATCAGTTATTCAGTACATTATTCAGTTGTAATTCAGTTCTATGAATTCTATGCTTAGCACAGTGGAAGCATTCAGTGGGTTTTCTATTGACTCCAAACCACATAAACACAAGTCCACACACACACAGAATGCTCCTAATTACATCAGATCGTACCTGGGTTATGACCATTAACTGTACATAAGTTAATCGTTAAATTGGTTTACCATTTACAACACAGCCATGTGCCCCTATTGATAACCAGTAATATATATGAAACAAAAAAACCCTCCAAAAGCAGTTGTTAGACCTTTTGGTGTTCATGTTCCCGTGTACTGTATCAATAGTACAGAAAAGAACAATTGGCTGTAATGATATGCTCCAACGATTTATCTGTCGCCGTTGCTCTTGTTCAACTAATGATGAAGTGTTGTCCCATCAATTTGGAAAACTATTGTATTGACTGTATTCACAAGCAACTCGATACTCTCATTAATATTCTCTTTTTGAAGTCTCCACTAGCTCAGCTTGATTGACCACCAAAGGCCAGCAGTTTGCTGATAACAGCTAGTTTGAATATGTATGTCCATAATGCCACGTCATGCCATTAAAAGTACATTGTGTGGCAAAAACAAATGGTGGAAATAAAAATCTTGGTACTTGCGGTGAATGGAAGGTCTACAGAGGGCCGTGGTGTTCCCACACACAATCCTGGGGGAAGTGCTTCCAAGAAAGAGGCAAGTTATAGCGTAGGGCTTTACATTTTGAATCGTTGAATCATTCTCTCTCTCAGTCAAACAATCATGAGTTACAAAAATCATGTGTATTATAATAACCAAATAAGACAAGATGTAGAGGCTTGGAAAGAGAGCAGAAGAGAGCAAGGTTTTCAAAATAAACACCCTCCCTCCATAAGTTTCTCTGCCGTTGAGAAGTGTTGTGTTCACGCACCTGTGGTGAAGCTTAGCTGTATGTGATTGACAGCCAACATTGATTCCCTGAACCAATCAGAGAAGAGATGCCCTGATTGCTCAGAAATTAGGTGGTCTTATCTTATACAGCACAGTAAACAGATATTCTCACATTTCACTCACTAATACCTGATGGATGACTGCCGTATTTAACAAATTCCACTCAAATGATAGATTTGAGTAGATCATATTGGCAGGCTATAGATCTTGCTTATAGCACCTTTTAAAAGGCCTACACACATCCTCCACATGTATTCATGTCAAAAACGCTCCATTCTCTTTATCGATGGGAGTGATGGGATCATGTGAATCGGTATCGTGCGCAGACAGAGCTCTGCGTCTCCACAGAGACCGGCCACTGTTTGATGATTTCATGCGTCGGTCCGAGTCCGACGCAGTTATGACAGAGCTTCAATATGGCCTAAAAGTTTCCAAGGACACGCGGCTTTCATGGTATGAGAGTAGGCCTACTTCCATTATCACAAAGCAAATAGGTGGTTTGAACATTGTGCAAAGCTTTGATGAGATTGTATGTTTATTAAATTACCAACACGTCTGTCTCGTTGTTCTTATCTAACAGCGTCTGAATGGCATGTGCCAAAGTGCTACTGTATGCTAAGTATTCAAGTCATGTTCTATATCCAAATCCAAAATGAGCCTATATTTTTAAATTCTATCCCTGGGACTTCAGTATATTCGGACAAAAAACGTATTTTAACAATTAGAGATTGGAATACCTACCTAACAAACGAATATCCGAATATCCGAATATTCAGATATTCAGGTTCAGCCCTTCTGTCAGTCAGTCCGTCAGTCATGCTGTGTCGTCCGTCAGAGGGAGTTGAGTAGTCGGATGGTCCCCGGGAAGAAACTCTTTGTGGGCCTCTCTCTGTGTCGGCCTTGAGGCTGCGGCAGCGCCTGCCACACCTCGACAGAGAGAAAACACTGCAGTTTGGGTGGTCAATTATTATGCACAGTTCTTTTCTCCTGCAGCGCTGATTATAAACTTCCCCCAGGGAGTTAAGATCGCCACCGACGGTGCACTGGACAGCCTTGACCAGCCTCTTCCTCCGTTCCTCCAGTCCAGAGAGGAGCAGCTGCCGTACCAGGTCGTTTCCTCTGAGGACGCTCTCAATAGCGCAGGTGTAAAGGTTCTGCAGATTGATGTGAGTTGACCAGGTCAGCTTCTCGGATATGTGGACACCGAGGTATTTGTAGGTGTCCACCCTCTCCACAGGAGCCCCATCGATGGTGAGATGGCTGTGAGGCAGCAACTGGTCGCTCCTCCTGAAGTCCACAATCACCTCCTCATGTGTTTTGTCAGCATTCAGGGAGTGGTTATTCGTCTGGCACCACAGCGCCAGGTTCTCCACCTCTCCACTGTAGGCCCTCTTGTTGCCTCCAGAGATCAGCCCCAACACAGCTGTATCGTCTGCAAACTTGACTATGTGGTGTGTGGAGTACTTAGCCCCGTGGGCGTTCACCAATCCTTCAAAGCACTTCTTGGCTAATGATGTCAGTGACATCAAAACAAGCATAAAAGCTATTTAGCTCGTTGGCCAGGCAGATGTCAGCATTCGCTGTGGGGGGTTTGGGTTTATAGTCCGTGATAATCCTGATGCCTGACATCACATGCCTCATCGGACTGCTGAAGTTGGGCCTCCACCTTGTCTCTGTACCTCCTCTTCGCCTCTTTGACCGTCCGTTGCAGCTGGTAGCATGGCTAGCATCGCTCAGCGGGCGACATGCTGCTCCACCTGAAACACCTCTATATGCACAGTAGGGTGCAGATTCTAGATTAATTTTAGAACATCTTAGTTCTAATAGTAAGTCAGCTAAAATCGCCTTAATATCGGCGTAAGAAAAGCCAAACTTTGATCATCACTTCCATTGTTGATATGTGTTCCGATCGCCAATCGGCACAAGCCTATTATTCAATTAAGTTGAATTCAATTAATTCAATTTAATTTAACTTCCTCATGGTTCTTGCACCCAAAATACATTTACAGGGACACTTGTGTTCTGCTAGTGAGCAGTGAAGGGTATTATTGACAAAAGTGAATGACAAAATTGTCATTGACAGGCGAATTAGAAAATTAATGTTCCACCCCAATGTTCAATGCCCATTCCTCCATAGCCATGTATCCATTTTCTTTCATTGACACATGGGGATGACATTGGCTAGGGAGAAGCTATAAGCGTTCACTCAAAAGGCGACAGTAATAAATGTGAAATCACCAAAGCACACTGTTATTCAGCATGACTGCCTGCCTGCCCAGTTGTTTTATAAAAGGCATCTGTTTATTTATGTTCCGACGTTATAGGGATTTAAAATGGGATGAAGATGGTGCTTAAAAATCCAAAACTGTCATCTCCATAATCTCCAGCTCAGTAGGTTCCGCTGGAGTGAGAGAATGAAAATTACAGCCTGTCAGGCATCAATGACAAAGAGAAATGGGAAAATGGTGGACTATTAACAACCATCCTATACTCATACATGCCCACAAAAACATTCTTTCTGGTCCATTTAACACTATGGCAGGCAAGGTCAGAAGTTAAGACATTGAAACCCCCATTTTATCCATGCTGTGACAGCCTCTCTGAGAAGTTAAGGAAGCTAAAGGTTGCATAACGCTAGTATGCACAGTGAGGGCCATGTGTGCTGGCTGGAAATACAGTGCAGATATGTATAGAGGTGCATAAATAATGCAATTCTAACCAGTTCACCCCACTGGCCGGTTTGAGCTGTTCAACATATTATCTTGATTGAAATGTCAAATGGTCAGTCACATGGGGTTAGAAATGGGCTTCACAAATAAGGAGAGAAAGAGAAAAACCTTTCACACGTTTTGAGAAACATCAATCCTTCAAATTGCCCCATCCGATCATTTCGAAAGCTTACTGACACGTTTTCATTTACCATATCGTTTCTTAATTGTTCATATCATTGACATCCGCAATCTACTGAGAGAATCGTCAGTTATGTGCCTGTGTCAAATACCGTTTTATTTGTATTGTGGCTGCAGGCGGGGCTCCCTTTTCCAAATTGCTTACACTTGCATCTGGACCTAACAGAAATGTTCAGATCTTGATTGAAAGCCATATTTTCAGGGTTTGTGATTTATATTAATTACTGTATTTCAGCCAGATGTGTACAGGCCAATATTCACAGTTTCGCATTGGGCCAAGTTGCCATAGTTTGGAAAATGGAAAACAGCTAAGATATCTGCTGAACAATTTTTCCATAGACAGATTTAGCTACTACCTACATGAATTTCACATGCATTTTTAAAGGGTAAATACAGCCCAGTTTTAGCAGGGAAACTTCTGCCCAGGAGATTGAAAATTTCTACTGTGAAAAGGTGTAAAGGCTTAAAAACTAACTGGACACATGGATTACATAGACTGCCTAAGTAACGCCGCTTCTGGTGGGACCTTATTTGGGACAAAATATGTATGGTAGTCAACAGTGAGAGCTAAATCATTTTTTATCCTGTTTGAATTGTACCATGAAGTACACATATGATGTTTGTCAATTTAAAGGATATTTCTGCAAGTCAAGAAAGTCACAGTTTGTCATAAAACTGTTAAAGAATAAGACAATGAAAAAATATGTAATTAGCAAAACTACACATCCAAAAGTCGTGCAAGTGATGCCATACCTTTCTCTCTCCACAAGCTATCGTTAACATGATGCCTGTGTGTTTTGTACCAGGATGTTGTCACATAAGCAATGGGCCCACCGTGAGTAGCTGTGGGTTTCCTGTGGGTTTCCTGTGGGGCAGTGTGGGCAGGGCAAACCCACACTAATCCCACACGGGCCCCATTTGGGTTAGCGCATGCTGGGTCCACAGCAGTTTTGCCCTTTGGGGCCCCTATGTGGGATTTCTGTAGGAAACCAACTGTGGACTTGATAAGCCTATCTATTAATATTAACCTATTTCTACAGTTATATTTATTATTATTACAGTTATTATTCTCCACTTATTCTACAATTATAATGTATCTCCATTTCTGTTTGTTCTATTGTGTACTGAGAGCAAAGAATCAGGTCAAATACCTTGTGTGTTTATGTAGCCATGCACAGAATAGACAAGTAAAACGGGATTTATTTTTAATTATAAGTATTGGTTGGAAATATTATTTAGCTATAGAACAGAGAAGGAACAGGGAATGGAAATGTGTTTATTTAATCATGCTTGTCACAGTTCACGGCCGGCTTGCCGAACAGCTCTGCTACAAACTTGATATTGGACACAACAGCCCCGCTTGAACGATCTGCAGTTTGTTTTGGGTCCGGGTACTCTGAATTACGGATTATCCGATAATACCCGTTAACTTTGCTGTCTAATTCTAATTAACTTTGCTGTCTAACTTTGCTGTCTAATAATTGTTTTTACCATTAAACAAATAAAACATCCTAAACTGCAGATTCCAGTACTGCTGCAGGAACATGCTACTCCAGGCAGCCATTGGCCAGTGGCCAGGGCGCCCACTGCTGCTCATGAAGCTTGTGGTCTACTTGTGTTACTTTCAGTAACACAATCTTCAATCTAATTCATAAACCACACTATTTCATCTATTTTTATTGTGTGTGCTGGTTGCTAAATATAATAAATAAATAAACAAGGGTTGCACTTGAATTTAATATTTAAGTTTTTTTTAGTTGCCTTTTGTTTCAATGCAAAGCAAACTAGCTCAGAGAGCTAACTGTGGAGTGTGTGTGGTTGGTAGCTGGTTTAAGCAGCCTCACCTGGCCTGAGTCGGGCTGATTAGTCTGGCTGGGTGAGGCTGCACACCTGTGGGCTACTGACTGATCACGGCCCACAGGTTAAACCAGCCACCACCACACACACACACACTCAAGAGAGCACTAGCATTGTTAAGTCAACTGCAAACTTTCAACTTGATGTGGCGTGTGGCAGGGGAACTGCTACCATTATTATTAGCTGATAATCTCTGAAGAAGACACGGTAATGATGACCAATTTCACCCAGTGTTCTCTGTCAGAACATTCAGCAATTTTATTTGCTAATGTTTCAATGTACTTGTGTTTTTAATCTGTGCCATGAAACACTACCCACTTTTTCTTCTCCTTTGAATTTACTGGTGAAACGTTAAAGATGCCTGCCACCACCTACCAACCGGTGTGTGTAACATCATTACTTTATAAAGAACACTGGATATTAAAACTGCTGTTATGAAGCCCTTTGAACCTGTAATTGTTTGTCCCCTGTCTCTTAACTGTTTCAACTGTCTCAGAGAAGAAAGAAGCTAGGCCAACTTTTCTTTTTGAACCACCCTTTCAGCGGTGGGGCTGGTGTTTTACTTGTAATTGCTCAGAAGGTACTGGCTATGAGTCAAGTTCCTTGTACTGAGGCAAGCTGATGGTTAGCGTAATGCTTACATTTGTATCTACCATGCAGTTATTTCTACAAAGACACTTAAAATATGGATGGGGATAGTGAGTCTAAGCAACCTGTAACAGCAGGAGAAGTAAATCCATATTTTTAATGGGAATACAACATGAACGATAATATTGGTTAATACCAGCACTATGTGACGCTTTTAAGATACTTTTTTTACTCCCCTTTATTTGATAAAAAAACAAGACTATTACATGTCATTGACATCAGTCGGATTTATTTATTAACTAAATGTACATTTTGGATTTTTCAATCTGTTTTTATGGCCATTCTATAGTCCACAGTTTTGCCTGTGCTTGACCAACACCTTTACCTACTTTGGTATGACTGTTTGTGACATTGTGCTTTTGAGAGCTAAATTTAGCTGACGGATGTCACAGTGGATTACCAAGGGACATGAGAGAGACATGATATGCGAGAGGGAAATGACATCAGTTTAATGAAGGACATAACTCAACGCTCAAGACACATACCTTATACTGCACCCTCAATCTGCCAGGGCTATGTCTAGAGGGCAGTACACAACACACTAGAGAGTGTGCTAGTGTTGACTTTACTTCTTACTGGGGGTCCTGTCCTAAAGACCTCCCACAGTCAGCCTGACCCAGTTAAAATATGAGCATGTTCGCTCTGAATTAAACTAAATTAAAATAGTTTCAATCAGTGAAAGCGTTTACAGGCACTTTAAATTGTTTTATTATATTCGGAGGAAGGATGTGGGTTGCTCAATTGTTTAGCTATTGCTCAAGTTCTACAAAATTATTTATTGGGTCAGATAATAGTCAAAACGAAAAGGTTAGGAGTGAGAGAAATACTTGAGGGACATGGACTGTTCGTTTGGCTCACTTGTTCCCTCATTCCCTAGTGAACACTACTATTTAGGGGATAAGTATAGGAGAAATTCGGATAATAACTAATAATTACAGACCCAGGTTCAATCTGAGCTCTGACTCATTTTCCTGTCTTTCACACAAAAGCCCATAACATATGCAAAGACAGGAAGGTGCAATCTTCGATTTTGAAGTTGAAATTGTTACATTTGTCGTTAACACGTTGCACTTAGAAAAAAACCTGGCAGTGGTGTGAAAAAGGAAGCAGAAAGTCCTCTCACATGTTCACAGAGCTACTGCGGCTGTTCTGATTCCTCTTTGTGACCTTGCTGTAGGATCTAAACGCTCCAAATAATCCTTGACAAAGGTATTTGTATTATCTAAGACAGCGCTGACAAAATAAACCCACAAAGAATGTTTTATCAGTGCACCAAAGAGGCTTATTGTAGCTTTTTTTTCCTTCTTTTTTCTATAGGGTTAACTGCCTCCAAATGGCCGGGGATGCTAGATTAGAAGTGAAGGGCGTGCTCCTGGCCGAGAGATAGGGCGTAGAGAGTGGCCGCGAAAGGGAGAGAAAGCGGCCCTAATGCGGCATCTCATTACAACCTCTGTCAGGATCCCTGTATTCCACCATCAGCTTCCCTTTAACTTGGTAAGAGCCCCGACTTGTCGTTTCGAGTGAGCCGCGCGGCCGCCGAGGCATTTACAAATAAATGAAAAATGTCACATTTGATTTCACTCCTCG